>JACEFO010003241.1:0-14198 GCA_015342445.1 Digitaria exilis | reverse complement strand
AACAAGCTCGAAGATCCCTGCTGACTGAGTTAATCCCGAAGTTTTAGTAAGGCAAGCTCCGGTGCATTCTAAATCGACAAATTTATGATAAAATATACTTATCTCGTATGCATTACGTCTAGGAATTGTACGACAACCATTTATGCATTTTAGCTTCCTTGTTTACAATTACTTTGCTATCTATTTGAAAAGACCAATTTGATGTAAGTTTAGCCCTGCTTAGATATCATGTAGCTTTAAATAGGCTTAATTTAATGCCTGATCAATATAAGGCAAACTAGCTTTCATGCTAAAGGAATTCATGAGATCAACAAAGTTTTGAGAAGCGGATGGTTGGATTGGATCAAGAAAGGAATCTTAATTCAAATCATCATTCAGGATAAGTTTGATTAAGGACCGTTCATTGTTTAACCTTGGTCAAGTATTGAACATACTAGTCATATGCTAGCATATTGAACCAGTAAACCCGGTAACATGGGTCAATTTAAGAATGTGGTACATATGTAATATGTTACCCGCAAACAAAATGTGGTACATATTTATGGATGGTTTCACACTGTGTGGAATTCAACCGTAAGGAACGTGGAACAACGTTGTTTCCGGGTCGACTTTCATGTGGCAAGAACAAGCCAGGCCCGATGTCTTCGTCGAGCACTAAATACTCAGCCAAGGTATTTACCATGGAGCCCAATGGGCATGGAGCAATAAATAACCTCGACATCTGCCTCAATGCCTTGAAATCCTTTGAATGCCTCCTTATAAAGTGGTGCCAACTCCTTTGGCAAATGGATAACAATTAACTATGGACAAAATTAACATGGTATCTAAATGGTTTATCATGTAGGGTTGGAAGACTTCAGGAATCAGTGATGGATATGTGGTGTGCAAGCGTCAGAAATTTGTACTCCTATGTGTCCTATGTTGAGTGTTAGGAGGTGCACAACATCCAAGCTGAGTACATGGAAATGTCTAGTGTCAGCTGAGGTATACAAGGGAAACAGCCTATGCCTGGAATTAAGTTCATTTTAGACTCAATACCCTTCACGCCCCTCTAAACCACCTCTATGAAAAAAGACCTTACAGAGAAATATCATCACCACTGCTGGTTTCTAGTTTCGGCTTAGTAGTAATTCAAAAGTTTCAAACATAGATCATGGCCAGCGCCAAAAATTGGATACATCCTTGGACGATCAATAGTCATGGTAAAACACCAAATAAACAGAGTTATTGTGGAAACTAACTGGTGATAAAGAACGAACTCCATTCAGATCAGGCGATCGAGCTCAACGCGATTGCAAGATTCGCAAGCTTTGCGAGACTGTCATCTTCCCGGGCCACCGGCGACGCCAGCATGCGCTGCTGAAACCACCGTTCGCAGTCCGCAGTCGCCTGGGCTGTCCAAAAAAGGCACAGCTTCCCATCGGCAAACCTTCGGTCCTTCACGGCTGCACGACATTGGGGCTGGTACTGGTGCACCACAGCTTTGTAGAGTGCCCGGCACGACTGGAGGCCCTCCGACACGTCGCCGCCGCCACCGCCGCGAAGAAGTTCATCGATCTTTCGCTCGGTGTCGGTGGCGTTGGCTGTGGCGAGGTCGACCGCGATGAGGGCGAGGTCGCCGTCGTCCGCCGCACCGGCGCTATGGCCGGTGAGGGCCGACAGGCAGAAGTCCTCGGTGAATGAGCCAATGCCAACGCCGTAGGCACGCTTGCACGCCGAGGGCACCACGCTGGGAGGCTCACCGGCGACCTCCCTGACATTGATGATGATGAAGAACATGAGCGTGAGGAGCGAGGTGATGTTATTACGGTTGGTGGAAGAGGAGGCCATGGATGCCGTGATCGCCTTTCTGTCACCTGCAAAAGCTTGTGCAGATCACTCTCTCTCCTTGCACACGAAGTAAAATCGCTAGTTTTTATCGGAACCATATACTCTACGTGTATAGTTTGTTTTATAAAGCGCTATAATTTTTTATAGAATTAATGTTTATTATTTATGATTAGATGCCTTATATTTCTCCTTTATGTTTGGAAATTTATCATCACAATTTACATCTTTCCCTTATATACATTGATCCGGAGCTTATCTGTACTTTTAAAACATTCTTGAATAAACCCCAGGGTATCTGTAGCCTAACCGACAGAGCTTAAGGTTTTATAGTTGCATTTTTCATTGTCATTTTCCTAGGCATCAATTATTTCTTTGTATGGCTCTTCTTAATTTCAGTGAATTATTTCTATTCAAGTTGCAAATCTTCAAGTGGAATCCACAAATCAAAATGTGTTTGCTTATGTGACATTTAGATGATATAAATAGTTGGTCCTAGTTAGCTTTTTCCGAAACGTTGTATTTTTTTTTGTTTTTTTCAAGAGCTCTAGATATTTGGTGTAAGATTTCTTACATTTCTGTAAATACCTAGTACATGTTTGTAAAACAATTCTTATATTATAGTGAAAAATGTAAGATATTTTTTCAAATATGACCTTAACACTACAAGGAATTCACAAAGATAGCCTTAATTAGCATTATAAAAATATCTTACATTATTGCAATAATGTCAGAATGCTACGGTTATTTGGAAAATTTAATCTTTGCAGAAATCTCTTGGTCGACAATTTGTAATTTTAGAAACAACAACCAATACCACCTTTTCTTTTAAACCATGGTGTAATAATGTTTTACGCATCAATTTGGGATGCCTATATCATGCATACATAAAAAAAACACATCCTAGGTTATATAATAATCAAATGCCACTATGTGTCTCTTAACGAAGAGTGTTAGCTAAGGATAAATTGATTACCCTACAACAATTTACTACCTAAAAATTCATTTCTACCTTTTCTTTGTCGGGTATATTTTTAGATACGACTTACTACATAGACTGGGCCATTTTATTTAAAATCCATGTGTAGGTGCTCGATAAACAATAGTGTCCAATTCAGTCTTAAATATTATACAATCTAAAAGATCCGTTAAAAATAAATATTTCCCTTTGGTATATCTAGTGAGATGTGTTATTTTAACAAAAGACAATTGAGGCTAAGAGGATTTGTCGTCGGAGTGGTAAGGTTATTTAAAGAATTTTTAATATAGTTATTGGAAGCCTATCTACTTCTATAGTTATCTGGCATTAGAAAAAAATAAATGCTTCAAAATTGTGTTGATGACATCTTGAATGTGATCTGTTTGGGTGTATATGTATAGCAAGTTTGTTTTATGCTCGATTGTTCTTTCCTTTAGAGAAATACCTGAAAAACTAAAATAATTGAAAAATAATACTTCAATTGGCATGCACAAAAAAAGGTAAATTCGGCAGATTTTTGTTCAATTTCTCACGGAGTAAAAAGCTTCTGAAGAATACGAGTCAAACAGTGATGACCCCTGGGCCCAAATTTCGGTATAAAGTATACTACAAGGATAAAGACCTTCCTTAACCTGAATTCTAATTAATTTGATATCGAAGGAAGATGCAACGATTTAGGCGGAATAACCATTTTGGTCCTCAACTATCGCCGCATGCTCAGTTTTGTCTTTGAACTATCAAAACGGCCATTTTAGTCCTTGAAGTTTACTTTTTAGACCCATTTTCTTCCATATACATAAAATAAGTTCTATCAAACTCATTAACAACAAAAATGGTTCAACGTTGGTCCATGACACCAAGCTCATTTTCGAGCCGAGTTATAAACTGAAATGACAGGCATGTTGGCGAGATGTGGCAAACCAACGTCATGTGGCACGTAGCGGATGGCTGTGCATGCAGATACAGTGGATATGGGGATCTGTTGGACTCCGTGTGGTAGGCCTGTGCATGGGTCAGGCGACCCACCCAATCCATCCATCCACGATCCCATCCAAACCGTGAGAAAAAATAAAACATGGATTGGGTGGATACGGTTCCAACCCATCTCACCCATGGGTTGTGCACGAAAGCGAATTCACTCCAAAAATCGATTCAATCCCGAATGCGAATTCATCGAAGGAGTCCGTCAAAAACCAGAAAATGAATCACACGGCAGGACGAGGACGAGGATCAAGCGGGTGAATCGGGGGAGGGACCTCTCGTCCCCGACAGCAAGCTTGAGAAACGCGAGGAGAACGGCCTCCATGGCGTCGGGCGCGGCGGCGCGAAGCATGGCGACGAGCAACTCGACCGTGGCGGCCAGCTTGCGACGATGCCTAGCGGAGGACCTCGTGACCCACCGCACCCCGCAGCGCGGCTGCCTCGGAAGCGCCCGGCGCTGCCCGCTGTGGCCGAGCTCACATCCCGGCGACAGAGCTCGCGGAGGCGGCGACGACGGGGAGCACGCGACGGTGGAGCCCGCGGCGGCTGGGAGCTCCCGGAGGCGGTTCCTGCAACGACCACATCGGCTGGGAGCTTGCGCACCGAATCTGCATTGCTACGCATAGTTCTAGTTGGATCCATGAAACCCACCCAATCCTATCCTATCCAATCCATTTTAAGTAATTTATAAATGGGTGGGCCAAATACTACCCAAATCCATGAAAACCCACCCATGTACAGCCCTACCGTGTGGGCTTCGGCCTGCTGCCTAGTGCTCCAATCTTTTCATGTGGAATGAGCGACCGTAACTATGGCCGCCTTTTCGACCACCACTGCCCAATTAGTACTCTTGACGTCTCCCAAGCCATGATTTTCTGCATAGACGGATTCAGATGGGCACTGAGCCATTGAGCACCCCCATTTGGTGATTGCATATCCTTTGCATGCTACACCTACACGGTATGCTTTACCTCACAAGTATGCAAACATTGCACTTATAGAGAAGTGGCCACCATAAGCAGCGAAGGATATTGATATATGCAAGTAAACAAATTATGAATTCGCAACTACATTTGTATTTATATCATTTGGAACTTCATGGCCTGAATGAGATGAATCACTAACCGTCCTGGAGCCTTTAATACTCCCAGTATTAAATGAACATTTTAATTCCGGAAGGTAGGTTATAGTCGCAAAAATTTTGACTTAAAATATCCGCATGCGGTCCATAGGATTCAAATTAAACCATGACATCTGATCACATCACTCGTAACTTCCTTGCCATCTTACACAAACACAGAAGATCTAACTTAGCTAGGTAGAAGACACTTTCAATATCTTTTGAATTCAACCTAACAACAAGCAGTGAAGTGTCTCTAGGAGGCATGTCCAATATACTCCGTACTAATGCTAGTTAGTGTTAACATGCTCTAATTCCAATATATATGAATAGGAATGTGGTTAATTACATCTTTTCAGTAAAAACACATCAGCCTGCCAGTTTCCCTATTTAATTAATCTCAAGCCAGGGGGGTCGTGCTGCTCCGTATGTAAGAGCAATGCAAGTCCAATAACAGAGCTAGCTGCCAGTTGGCATTAACAGAGGCGGTTATTATTTGTAGACGCCTCGGAAAATGGCACTGTTTTGGAAAACATTTTTTGTAGTCGTGCAATAATAGTCACTTACTCCTTTACAAGATAATTATGCAGGGAAGATAACATGGACAGGACCGTGAGGAGCGGGATGACGCTAGTACGGTTGTTGAAAGAGGAAACCATGGATTGTGGTTGTCGTTGTACCAAGAATGCGAAGCACATATATATGACAGTTTTTAGTAGTGGTCATCCAAGAATTATACACAGTGGCTACCTAGACGTATGTCTAGATCAACTGGGGCAAAAAGCAGCAAGACACTAGAAACAGGAGCAAAGAAGATATAAAAGAGCACCAACATACATATTATATATTTTGTTTAAAAAAATATGGTACTTGTCTCGTATTTTTATTATTAATATTTTAGTATTAATATTTAATTATTTACTCATTTTATAGATTAAACCATAATTTTTAAATTCCTGTAAAGAAAAATCCATATTTTTTTGTACGGAAACAAAGACCATCTTCAAACCACTTAGATGACCAAATGTGTCCTGTTTTAACTGCTGGATTATTTTTATTGTCTGGTCTTTTAGTTAAGCGTTCGAAATCAGAGTTGGAGTGTGAAAATCGAATTTTACTCAAAGAATAGTTATCCAAAAATATGAACAGCACTTGTTTTTTCTCAGGGCCATGATAGAGAGCTTCAAGAACATGGAGCCTAACCAAATGAGTGTACACTTTTATAGTCACATGTTCATTGTTATTTGTCTTAGGCTTCAATCATTTATTTTATGGATTTTTTTTAATTTCTTGGCTGCATGTGCCCTAGTGCATATCATCCACAAACCGAGAAGTGTTCACTTATATATTTTTCCAGGCAGAATAACTATTTCCAGATCCCCTTTACGTGGGATATTTTCTGCTATCTAGGGCTTACTACATAGATAGGTTGTGTTTGGTGCACCTTGACCTATAATAAGTCACCTCCAATAGACCAGGGGCGGACCACAACTGGCCTAGTGCCTAGGGCCACTTCGTGGGCCGAATAAGTCTTCTGAGCCTTCCTTTATGCTACAATGTGGTTCTTGTAGAGCAACAGTATTTAATCGAGTAACGCAGGGGGAGGTGCGAAGCTAATTAAATAGCTACCTATAACCTAAAAAGCTAGATGTCAAGTAGCGGAAAGTAAGATATACATAAACTAGCTCAATTCTAACATATATAATGTTGAACTTGCAAGGGCAAAAGCAATCGAATATAGTCTAGGCTTTGGAGCCATCCGGAATAAGTTGCCATGAGTCGTGAGAGCTTCCCAAAGCCATCGGAGTAGCCACAAGCTTGTGCCAATACATAGAACTGCTCATCATTCTCTTCATTCTTCAACAATGCAGTTTAGAAGTTTCACTTCGGTGTCCTAGAGTATCAGGCCATCTCCAACCCATCTACTAGGGTAGTGTCCATAGCATTAAATATCATGTCACATAAGCAATTTGGTGATGTGGCAAGGGAATTAAAGAGGGGAGATAATGACATGGTGTATTGCATGAGAAACCATGTCTTCTGATGTAGCATGACCATTAAAGTCAAGTAGTCAGCACCCCAACTCTGCCGTTCTTAATATTTTCACTTTCTAAACAAAGAGTAGTATATTTCTACAAGTTTAAGACCAAAACAGGACCTTAATTGTTGTTTAGATGATGATCCTGATTAGCATCTCTAAGAAGAGCAGCACCGTGAGGTAAGGATGCTAGAATTTGAAGCTGACACTTGAATGGACTGTCCTTCTCTGATATTAGAAGACCCTGATTTAGACTCCTCAGATGACAGGGGCTTCTTGCTGATTACTCGGTAGATCTCAGCTAGCACAGTTTGAAAAGCCTTCTCGACATTTGTAGCATCGAGCGCAGAGGTCTCAATGAAGAACAACCCTTCACTCTCTGCAAAGCTTGCAGCATCCTCAACCGCAACAGACCGGAGGTGCCTGAGATCGATCTTGTTGCCAATGAGCATGACAACAATGTTCGAGTCAGCATGGTCTCGAAGTTCCTTCAGCCACCGCTTCACATTCTCAATGTCATTACTTTAGTGACATCATAGACTAGCAAGGCCCCTACAGCTCCACGATAATAAGCACTTGTGATTGCTCGATATCTCTCCTGCCCAGCAGTGTCCCATATTTGAGCTTTTATAGTCTTATTCTCCACCTGAATCAGAAAAATATTTTTTATGTAACTTCTCTAGCAGTGGAAAAAATCAGTCTTATCGTGTTGACAAAGGGAAAAGCTTACTCATAAAGTAAACGCAAGTGCATCCCACAGTATAGTGATATAGTGATCAATTTATCTTAAAAAAATTAACAAGAAACTTTCTTCAGGTCATTTTCCAGTTACATGCTCAGCTCCATGACTGCGGCAAACCCTGGACCAAAGGGAGGGGGGGGGGGGGGACGAAGGAATTTAGTTACAATTCCAAGCCCATCCGTGGTGGATCGGACTGTCGGTTCAGCAAAACAGGCCCTAAATGCCATATTACACACCAGGTTTTCTTTCCGTTCAAAGCTGAACACACTAATCCCATGAATAAGTATAAATAGCTCCATTCAAGTTACATACTTAGAAGAGTGCGTGAAATTTTCTAAGATATAGTCTTATATTAACAGCTTGCCAAGCAGTAGATATTTCATCATGGCAATCTGCCAAACAGTGGTAAAGCCTTCATAGATTTTTCATATAGAAGCAAAAGGTTACTAGCACATTGGTAATTGATCTTACTACAAACCCTCCATTTAAACAGACAGCACCACCTTTCAAATATGGTATCATACCCAACCTTCAACATAATAACCATTCACACAATAGGTTGCTTGTCTTCCTTGCCAAGAATACTCCATATCCAGCAATGAAAGAAAGGAACCCTAGAGTTCTGGCAGAGGAGCCAGAAGTGTCTATTAATTTCGCTACGATGCACAAGCAAGATTATCAAATGACGCACATCATTACAGTTTCCTAACCAATATAAAATGAAAAAAAAAAACAATCCACTCGCCAAGGCACACATAATAAGCAATTAGTCAATGTGCAGTCATGCTTCAGAAATAAACACCTACTAGTCTAACACAGATGTCTCAACAAGTCGATTCTATTGTTTGCGAGTAAATGTTATTTTAAGTCCTATTTTATAAAGGATGGCTTCTGGAGAGATGGTAATCAATAAGGGATAACTATGTCAGAAGTCTAAGGATGTCCATGAGCATTATCCTCGCCCTGGATGTTTCTAAGTGCATGAGTCTAAAATAAGGAGCAATTCAAACCAGAAGTAAACTTCCCATGGTTCTAAGGAAACAGCTCTCAGTCACCTCTTTACATCCAAACTGTGCACGTGATTTGTCAGTCCAAACCGCCTACAACCAATCACAGTCGTGAGCTGCAGCAATGAGAAGAGGAAGCAGCATCACTTTTTGTACGAGCTGGTCGGAGTCGGACAACCAGTCATAAATGTAGCATTTTCTACTTCTTCAATGTCATTGAGATATTTCAAAAGTTTTAATTTTGCCTTGAGTGCTTGTTGGGAAGCTTGAGTTGGGACAACTACCAATATGTTATGAGGTCAAATCTTATTTTGGTTTGATAAACTGCTATATTCATTCACCTTTCCGCTAACAGGTTCAGTTTATTAGCAATGGATTGACCTCCCAGCTCTTGGGTGGATCCATCTTTTATATTACCTGCACCCATGTATTAGGTCGGCCCCAAATGCATGAAAACATAATGAAACATATGAGGCTTTCGACAACTGTAGAGCGGGACATAACATTCTGCTTTTATCCAAGGACTACAGATTCACAACTCTTTGAGCTCTTAGTTAAATGATTTATCTTGCTTCATTATGAATTGTTATGACTTTTGAACCAGACTCTGTACTGAGGACACTTGGGAAGAATCGTGGGTAGTTTAAATAACAAAGCCTGTCAATGTTGAAATACTATTAAGATGAGATAAGCAACCAGGCATATCATGTGAGTGAATAAAAGATGGATACTCAGTAAATGAGATTCTCATGGGCATGAAATTTAGACTGGAACATTGTTGAAAACTTTGACCGAACATGTTCCTGAAATCTCTATACAAGCGTAGCCAAATTAAAATGACAAACAATGCAGAACCAAGAACTAGTGCACTCCAAAAATCTCAAAGGTTTAAATTGTATCTAAGGACAGTTAAACAGGCACCACTCCACATTAACTGTCACGACCGCCAAATCATTCAATAATAGTTTGCCAAGAAAGTAAGATCACATGTTGAAGATAATACTACATGAAACCTGTAAATTGGTGCACAAAGTGCAAAAAAAAGTGCCTCAGCTATCTGAATCAATAATCACCATGCTATTATTTTATTTTTTAAGAAAATCACAATACTACTTTATGTAAAAAGACAGAGTAATGCTCCTGTAGAAACGGGAACAACAGAATGGTTATGTATTCAATGAAGGTGTTAGAAGTGTGCAAAATGTCATCGAAGAAATTTGGGATCAGGCCAGGTTGTGGAGCACTGCAGGAGCCAATGGTTCGCAATAGCTATATCCATGATAGTGTAAATCATTGGTCAAGTGTAGATGATTGTTTGTTCTGTCGGTACCAAGTAAAGCTGTATAGTGGTTGTACGGTTTGTGTTTTCATCCCTTTCTCAAACCATGCTATTGTTCAGCTGCGGCACCCATTCTTTCTGAAACCATAATCATCCCTTCTGCTTTGCCTAGCCTACTTCCCTATCCCTTCCATTCCAATAGGGGAAGATTTATATTTTTTCCCTCTATACTAGGACACCATACATACACTTTCCTGAATTCCTGATGATGACGGCAAATTGAGAGGTCCATATGGAGGAAGAGAGTGTGCTGCTATCAGATATATATAAAGGTACTCTTGAGGAGACTTGCTGGTGTACATTACTACAGTATACTACATAACGGCTTTGCACCCATGTCCCATGTCTATTGATCTGGATCATTCATTTGGCAAATTTAAATGGAAAAAAACTTGAAATCCCAAATGCTTCTGCCAAACTCATTAAACTAAATTTGTGGCCTCCAGCACACCCTGCACGCACATGGCAGGCTTATTGCAGAAAAGCTCAGAAAGCACTACCATTTGTTGAAGGGAAACTGAGCCAACTGTAGAGGAAAAAAGGACGTTTCAGTCCTAGTGGTTTCTGAAGACAATAAACCCAATCCAGCACCATATGCCGTGTGTATCTTCACCAAATTCCGAATTCTAACAAGGTTAACACCAAGGGTGTCGTATGCTAAGAACCTCTCAAACAATGTTTTCAGGTCGTCCGATTAATCGCGATTAATCGCGATTAATCGTCCTAGTCGACCACGGAGCTCGACCAGAGCACTCGACCAGCCCAGGCCGATTTAATCGTCTGGTCGTCCGGGTACTCGTCCTGATCGTCGACTAGTCGGACGATCAGGGACTGTCCGGCGACCAGAAGTTGGCGACGGCGTGACGGGCCTCAAGTTCAACTGGGCTGCGGCCTGGCCCAGTTTGGCCCACTAGGGTATACCCTTTAGGCCTTTACAGCCATACCCCCGACAGCCGCCGCCGAGTCTCTCCAGCCCGACGCCGCCGCCGCCGAGTCGCTCCCCAGTCCGACAGCCGCCGTTGTGTAGATCTCCGATCGCCGCCTCCATGAGCTCCTCCTCAGAAGATGGTGCGCCTCCTCTTCCTCCCCTCCTCTCTTCTCTTCTCTTCTCTTCCTCCCTCCTCTGTTCTTCTCTTCTCTTCCTCCCTCCTCTGTTCTTCGGCCGGCTTGATTCCTGATCTGCGCATGCCGCATGGTGGCAGAATTGGAGGCGAGGCGTCGTGCAACCGTGGAGGTTATAATGCCCGATTCTGGTGCTGGTGATGCTGTTGGATCCACCTCAGTTGGATCGGCCTCCTCTGCTACTGGTTCTACTTCTACAGACATTGCAAGCTTGGTTGCCAAGGCTATAGCAGAGATGCCACCGAACCTTGCTGCTGAAGCGTGGATCCCAAGAGGAAGGCGGCTTCAAAGGATCCTGGATGGCAATTCGGGTGTGGTGGCCTGATGTTACAAAGAAGGACTTTGTGATGTGCATCTTTTGTAAGAAGCTCACACCTTCAGGGATCAACAGATTTAAGCAGCATCTTGCTGGTGGTTATGGTGACTGCCTCAAATGTCCAAAGGTTCCTGAGCCTGTTTCGAAAGAGATCAATGCTTACTTGAAGAAAATACAAGGACCCCGACCCCGGTTCTTGTGTCAATAGAGGAAGATGAAGAAGAGGCAAATGAAGAAGGACAGAGAGAAACAGCTGTGATACGTAAGCAACCAAGTTCAGGACTGCTGTGAAGGCAAGCAAAGAAGATAATTGCTCAAGCTGCCCTGGCATCTTTTGTAGTTTCTGCACCAACGAAGCCACAAAACCCAAAAGCATTCAAAGTCAGTGAGCTCAATGCTTTGCAAGTCACCAGAAGAAGTGGTGGCAGAGAGGCATAAATCCAAAACCGCGTTCAAACTTCACTTGAACATTGCACCAAGAAAGGGAAGGAAGCAAAACAAATAGTTGATGACCATGTGGCTGACTTTTTTTTTCGAGAATAATATACCATTGAACGTCATCAACTCCAGAAGTTGGGAAATAATGCTAGAGTCTATTGGGCAGTATGGTCCAGGGTACCGCTCGCCCTCATACCACACGATGAGGAACCCTTTGCTTGAAAGGGTGTGGAGAGGACAGGCACATTGAGGAAGAAGCATGAGGAGGCTTGGAAGGAATATGGCTGCTCACTTATGTCTGATGGATGGACCGACGCACTGGCAGCGGCATCTCATCAATTTCCTTGTCAACAGTCCTGCTGGAACCTTCTTTCTTGGTACCTGTTGATGCTTCAAGTCAAGTTGCAAGTGCAAGCATGTTAGCTGATCTATTGGAGAAGGAAATAGAAAAGGTTGGAAAGGAAAACGTGGTACAATTGATCACAGATAATGGAGCTAACTTTAAAGCAGCTGGGAGGATTCTAATGGAAAGGATCCCTCATCTTTTTTGGACACCTTGTGCTGCCCATTGCTTGGATTTGCTGTTAGAGGACATTGGTAAGATTCCAGAATTTAAAACCTGCATTACTAATGCAAGGAAGGTGTCCAGATTTATATACAAGCATGGGAGACTTGTTGATCAAATGAGAGATAAGATAGGTGGTTCTTGTCAGGCCAGCCGTGACTCGGTTTGCTACATCGTTCCTCAACTTTGGTCAAGCATGCATAGGCACAGGAATGGCTTGAGAAATTTATTTGTAAGTGATGAATGACATTCTACTCAGTTCTCCAACTAGTACCGAAGGCAAACAAGTGGAGAACATAGTTCTTTCAATGGCATTCTGAACATGGTTGAAAATTGCCTAAGAGCTTCACAACCACTACTGCGTTGCTCTAAGGATAGCTGATGGTAGATGAGACACCTGCTGCACTGAGATCATGGCAGCTATGGATGTGGCAAAAAAAACACCATTAAGGAGTCTTTGAAAGATAAACCAAAATTTGCTTGATGCTGTACTAAATTACTATGACGCGAGATGGGAAAAACAGATGGAGCAGAAACTATATGGTGCTGCCCTGTACTTGAATCCGGGCAAGTTTTTTGGCCATAAGGGACCAAGAATAGGAGACAAGCTGCAAGGCTAAGATCCATGTTCAATGAGTTTTGTGGAAGATGGTGGCTGATGAGGATGAACAGACAAAGATAAGTAAGCAAGCTGATGACTATGAAAGGTCTGAAGGTGAATGTTTCTCCAAGCAAGGAGCAATAAGAGATAGAGAGAAAAAAAATCCTAGTAAGTACTTTGAAATTAATTCCTTTGTGGCTTTTGTCTTTCTTGTTTGATGAAGCTAACAGTTTGTATTTCTATTCAGGTAAATCTTGGTGGGGTTTCATATGGTGGGCCTAGCATTTGAGCTTCAAGGTTTAAGCAAAACAGGATCATTAGCCTTTGCTGTTCTGCATCTTGGGTGTGACGTAATTGAGTGTATTTTCCTAATGTAAGTACTTTGTAGCTAATAATTGCAGCTTTTGCATACTTAGTTACTTACTGAAACTGAATACTGTTGCTTATTGCTTTTGTTGCAGATCCACACCAAAAAGAGAAACAAGTTGGAGCACAAAAGGTTGAACAAGCTGGTGTATGTTAGTACAACCGGAAGATGGAAAATAGGTTCAAAAGATCAGAAGAGCTTGGTTCTAAAGGAAAGAGAAGCAACCCTCTCCTGCTTGAAGAATTTCAATGGGAAAATGAATGGGTCTGTGAAAATGACTGTTCATGAGGTGATGGTCCTGTCCGCTGGTTATAGTTGGAATGACGTGGACGATGCACGGGTGCAACGGAAGGTCTCCCAAGGTCGTAACTCCCTAGGGCTGCTTCTAAGAAGACATATGTTAGGAAAAGGAAGCGTGCAAAGCAAGCAAGCAGCTCACAGAAGATGATGACAGTGACAGTGATCAACCGGATGAAGGAATCCAATCTGATCCAATGGGGGAGGACGATTCTGCCTACTGGAATGACAACAAGCTGCTGTGATGAAGGATTCCAGTTGAATAATGATTTACTAGAATAGAGATTAGAGCGAATTATCATATGCCTAGTTGGCTTGCCTTTGCTTATGTTATTGAACATTTGAACTTTTGGTTGTCCTGAACTGCTGGCGCTTGAACTGGAGGACTGTATCTGCTTAATGCTTCTATTTTTTTTTGGTTTGTGTGCTTGGACTTGGAATAGTTGGATTTGCTGGTTG
>JACEFO010003239.1:0-33854 GCA_015342445.1 Digitaria exilis | reverse complement strand
GATAAACACATTAGATATTTAATCGTATTGTCATTAATTCTCCAAAATCCACTTCGGGGCCCTAGATGCCACTTTCAGAATCAGTGCCCTCCAGTTTTACGCAGTACGAACTAAACTATTTCTAGGCATAATGACCAATTGATTTCGGTCCCTCTTTGATGACACCACTGAATGATTGGTTGATCCTCTTCATAGGGGTCTTTTTCCTGCGCTTTGTACACAGCGAGACTGATTCGGTGGGGTCTTGTGCATGAGACATCGAATTAGTCGATGCCTCTGTGCTCAGTTTGCAATCTTCTTCTTGTTTCTACCGCAGGTCTTTTTTAGTCCACTTCTTTGCCATTTATTTGACGCCCTAGAATATGATAAAGGACACTTTTCACATTATTTAGACATCTCCTGGCTAAGTCATCTTTTCACTATGATTGGATGACTTAAATTTGGACACCATCATTTGATGTTGATAAATTGGATGTTGTTAAGCATTTGGATGATTTCCAAGTACCTTTAGAACCAAGAAATCTCTACAAATATCATCTCAACAAATAATTATAGTTCAATGGTTATGTTGTCAATCAATCACCAAAATTACAAACAATGGCATAGGGCAATTTTCCTTACAATCACCCGCTAAAAGGTTTCCATGGGTGAATTTGAAAGAAAGCATCTCTTCCTTAGGTACTTATTTTTAGACGCATTCATGAACTACTACCATTTAAGCGGCAACTATATGTTCTATTGTAAATATGTGTACCAGCCTCCTAGGACTGGATTTGTACCACTTGTACATGATTCCTGTGTAATTGGAGGTTGCGTCAGTTTCGACTTGATTCTAAGTATAGAGCCGACTAGGGAAAATAAATATTCTTATTTAAGCAAATTGCACGCCTTAGGTTTACCGATGCATGTGCACGTACATATATATTGGTTGTTGTGGGCTACAAAACTATGTGTATATGGATAATATTGAGTTATACTTGGTCGAGCTTGTTAAGATACTCGGATATCCTATTATAAGGTTGGATAATCCACGTTAGATTATTGGATAATCCATATATGTCGGATTTCCCTAACATCATATCCTACTCCACATCACATGTAATTAGATTTGGATTATCCGTCGATAACAAAAATTCTTCTCTATATTCTCTAATTTCATGTTGAGATCTTGTCAGAGTTAGAAACTGTCCGCACTACTTTCACCCCTACATGTCTTCATCATAAGCATTTATGACATGTCATCATAATCTGAATCAAGAAACATCATAAATAAAAGTTTAGGGGTGCTTCCATATAGACACCAAGGTGTCAAAATGACATTTGACATCGCAATTGACATGTCAGATGACTTGGCACAAACGTTGCGATAGCTTTACAATTGCATACCTCTAAGCTAATTCGTTGGACAAATCTATTACGTTTAATTAGTGCATAATTAGCCTATGTTTACTGACTCGTCAAGGATTAATATAATTAGGCTCAATGAAATCGCCTCCTAATTTAATCTAAAAGGCCAATGATGTTTGTAACATTCGATAGATTAACATCCATACTTTTAATCTAAAGGCTATCAAATGATTTAACATACAATACTTTTTAATTACCATCTAAACATTCAATTTTAGCCCATGGGATCAAACACCCTAGTCAAAGGCTCCACAAGTCGAAAAGAGCGTATGGCAAGGACCGTGCTATCCCTCACTGCTCATCGCCGGGAATAGGGATTCTACACAGGGCGAGAGGATCATGGCAAAAGATTGTACACAGACACAAGTCCCAAGGACGTCCAGACAAAACCATAGTGCGCTGAGCTGTAGCGTCGGTCTGGGCCTCTGGGAGCGGATACCTGTCATGGACCTGCGACACGTCGAATTAGGGGTGGGCAAATATAACCGAGCACCGAACCGAAACTAACCGAGAACCGGTACCGAAAGTACCGGAACGAGAATTTTGGTTCGGTCCTCGGTACCAATTGCTGAAGAATTGAAATATCTCGGTTAGTTCGGTTCGGTACTTGGGTTAACTGAACTGGAGCCGAACTAACCGAAATATACAGACCAGCCTAGCCCAGCCCAGCCCAACTCCTACTTTAGGCCCAGCCCACCATCTAACCCTAGCTCCCCACCCTCCAGACCAACCCTTGATCCCCTCTCCTCCCAGCTCGGTGCCTCCCCCACTCGCCCACTTCCTTTCCGCCTAGAGGGCAACGCCGCCGCCGCCGCCAACTCGCCTCCAACCCATGCGGATGCTCCTGCTCGGCTGCCCCTTCTCCGTCTGGGTGGTCGGCTGCTCGCTGCGGCGCTGCCATCGGTGGTGGTCGGCTGGGCAACAGGCGACAGCAGCATGGAATCATCGACGGCGAGGACGCAACGCGCAGGCCGTCGTCGCCTTCACCGCCCCGCTGGCCACGCCTCCACGTCTCCACCAAGGTGTCGGCCGCTGCCTCCGGATCCAGTCGCGTCGGCGACCGTCGACGCCCATTGCCTCCGGATCCAGTCGCGGCGGCGGCCGTCGACACCCTCCTGCCCTTCAATTTGTGTGTGATTTGGTTCGATTTGTGTGTTTTTTTGTTGGATTTTGATGCAAAGATTGGATATTTTGAGTTGTATGAAGAATTTGAAGGCCTTGGTTTTGCTGACCGGTTCCTTCAGTTAGTACCTGGAACCAAACCGAAAGAACCGAAACTGAAATACCTCGGTTCTTGATCCTGAGAAGAACCGTTAGTACCGAATGCCCAGCCCTATCTTGAATCGAAGACGAGGCGCGCGCCGCCAGCCGTGTGGACGGCTGGACGCAGGAGGTACCCGACCCGAAGGTTGCTAGCCGAAATGAAGCGCACTGACTGCCACGCATGCACGTCGCGTCTCCTACATCAAGCTAAAGAGCACTTCAATTCACCAGGCTACGCATCAGGGTTTTTTTACCGGTCACCGCCGGCCAGCGGTAGCAGCTAGGATTCGGTAGAAACCTAACAAATTCAAATTCCAAATTTAGTTTGCTAGTGCAATCAGTTTGAAATGATTAGCTGATCGGTTTAGATGGTAAGCCAAATAGTTTGGGCAGTAAGCCAGGAAGTTTAAAAAAAAATGACCACAAATGCATACAAATATCTATACATAGAATTGTGCATTTGCCATGTATTTACCAAAAAAATATCAAATCAGCAAATATTTGCATATTTGTCTTATACAAGTGCATACAAAAGACTACTTTTTTCTTTTTATTTAACTTATATTTGTCGAAAAAAAAATACCACATGAGCAAATATTTATAATTTTGACACCAATAGATACACGCATCTTGAAGTATTTTTAGGATTTTTTACCACATTTTTCTATTTGTTAAATTCAAATTTGAAAAATTTTAAATTTTGACGGTTTAAAACCGGTCCGTTTTGAACGAGAACCGGTCTGTAGTGGTTGGGATAAAAAATAAACCCTGCTGCGCATACGAATCTTCATATAGCAGTTCATTCTGGCTTAAAGAAACCGGGCGCAGCTAGCTTCGATTGTATATCATACAGAAGTGACGATATGAAAAGCTCCTTAATTAGCATGACATATTGGCATATCAGCCAGAGGAGTCTCCAGTGGCTTTGACTAAACTTCTAGCAAGCTACTGGTTGCGAACAGGCCCCGTGACTGGGCAACCGATGATCGACGGAGGGCGGCAGGTGTTGCCGTGCATGGTGAGCATCTGGTACACCAGGTCCCTCCGAAGACTCGCAATGGTTCTCTGCACACGCAACAATAAGGCCACACATAAGGATACTGCATATCATTTGCCGCCGGATCCGATTCCTATATGAAAACGACTTGTACTAGGAGTTCCATTTGAGGTACAGGCTAAATTTTCTAGGATATAAGAATGCAGGTAACATTTGGATAGTTGCTAGCTCAATTACCGGGCCGACAGTTTGCTTGAGACCCTTGCCGTCAACTCTGGCGTAGAACAGCATGTACATGCCCGTGTTATGCTTGCTGCAGATCAGATATAGAAATCAAGTGTTTAAGATGTACTACTAAACTAGGTCAGCAGATTATTAGAAATGACGACATTATATGACTCACTGGAAAGTGTGCATTCCTTTCAAGTCCTGAAGAATCCTCGTTTCCCAGCCGTCAGTGCTGGACTCCTGGTGATCATGGACATGCGAGCTGCAGTACCGCGATACACAGGACAGGAGAGCGCGGAGAAGCAGGGGTGCCGACGAAGAGTGCTTCATCTTTATCGCCTCCTCATTGCTGCTGTTGCGGTTCCGGAGCGGGTCCAGAATGTTGAGCCGCTTCTCCTTGAAATCCCACGCGTAGCATGACCAAGAACCCTCCACCTCTACCGGCGCAATAATCTGTGAGTATATCTGTGAGCCGTGCATCCTAATGAGGAAGGCAATAGTAAATGAGAAGTATTAATCCATCATACCATCCTGCAGAGCCCAACATCATAGGTGATGTGCTGACCGGAGAACATGGTTCTTACTGTCGCTGACGATTCACAGATCTTGTCTCCATGCTTCAGGGCTGATGACTGCCAGAAAAAGTGTGGTGAAACCAGACGGGTGGTAAACATGCAGAATTAAACTATAACTGCATATAACAACTGCTTCCAATTCAATTTCCCTGGTGATGGATTAGGCTTTTAGAACTTACAGACCACTCGGCTGGAAGGAAGTGACGCCATCTTGGCTCATCAGTGCTGCTGTCCTGATAAATCTGATCATCTAGCTGGTGGTACAGACTCATGACTAGATTACAAACATCTGCTTTTTAGTTCTCCAGAACGAATCATCCCAAGCTTTACATACAACCCCTCTACTTTTATTGGAATAGGTTCCTCAAGAACGATCCATGGCCTGGTTGATCGATCACAAAAGAAACTGATACATTATTCATATCATACTTAGATAAAAGGAAACTAATAACAGCTTCTGTATGACCAAACCCACCATTTCAGCTGGTCGTCAGCGTAGGAGCATGCCTCTAACCACTTGAAGCATGCTTCAGCCTTTTTCAAGGGCGGTTCTGGGTGAACCAGGCCCATCTCAAATGGAGAAGGTCCAAAAATGTACCCTTTCTTGGTTTCTGTACTTCTACAGCTGGGAGCACACCCTGTTTCAGGCTCAAGGGTCATGACATCTTTGAGAGTAGTTTGAACCACCGGCGTTTCTTCTGCATCAGCAAGCAGCAAACTGTAAGTTTGTTCTTTGAATATATCTTGCATTCTAGATATATAACTAATCTTTGCAAATGATCAGTACATGTGTAATAATGAAAAACAGTTATATATATCAACCCTCTACGACGTAAATGGGATCTAGGGTGAACATAAGCTAACTTGTATTTGGTATTTGAAAAAGAAAAGTGTTTCTTTCCCATTGCAGGTTATCTATTCAGTTGTACACCAGCTCGGTATATGTGTATCCTATATAAGGTAACCTCACATGATTTCTCTGCAGTGGCATGTCAACGCTTTGTGTAGGTGGCCAAGGAGTTCTTTACCCAGGGTAGCAGTCAAGTTGACAGATCGTGGGTCAATAGTGTTTATTTTCTTTCTTGTTTTGTAAGGCTGTGTGCATCTTAGTAATGCAGGGGCGGAGCCAGGCCCTTACCATGGTGTCCTAGGACACCATTGGAATTTTCTAAACTACATAGGAATTCTATGCTTATTAGTGATAACTATGTGTTAAATACAAAGATTACATGGAGGGGGCATCGATGGTAATTTTGGCTCGATCCACTACTGTTTCAAGGTTTTCTGTAACAATATCGAAATTAATAAAATTTCTTTATGGAAAACAATAAGCTAACTTGTACAACCTGGACAGGCTGGCAAGTAGCTTTGGTCTTGTCATGGTAAGAGTCGCACTGGGTTCCTCTTCTCACTTGAAATTCCGTTCGATCTCTTTTCTTGGATGGAGCTTCTTGTGGCAGATTAGAATTCCTCATTGGGATTTGGACCTAATTGTGCCCTCTATAATACATCTGCAATGTCAAGCCCAAGCAGAACAATAACTCAATTATGAGAAGAATATACCCAATATGATATTGGTAGAGCATCGTGTACCAGGGAGCAGAGTTTTGACCATCAAAGCTCACAGTTCTAGACTTAAAAGGATCAGTGTCAAGGATGCAACAACTATCTTCAGAACTGTCAGAAGCAGTTTGGCATGAAGTCATCTCAACACCGGTTTTTTTTTCTGCTTCCAACACACAAATAAACCTTAAGTTCATTCTTGACTAACTTCACGTTCTAGATCATATAACTATTTTCTAGAAAGAACCACAGAACTTATGAGTAATTAGTTGTCACTAACTGTTAATAGATTGATACATGTGTGATATTGTTAAAGTAGATGTATTTATCAACTCTCTCAAAGCAAACTGAATCGAAGGTGAATGTAAGCTAATTTGTCTATAACCTGAAGAGGGTGAGGGCTGGTTGGATCAGGTCATTGTAACGATTCACATTGAGTATCTTTTCTGGTCAGCAATTCTGATTGACTCCTTTCCTCATGTGCAACTTTTTGTTGAGTTTCTGGATGCAAATTGGCAAACACCTTCTCGAGGTTTGATCTTGAAGTGTACCCTGTATGCATGGCATGCACATCCGTAATGTAAAGCCCAAAACAGAAACAATATTGTTTTTAATCGAAGAGAACAATTATCTTGATTATGAATAGTAATTAGTTGTCAAGTACAACAAGTACCTTGGAGCAGAGCCCACAGTACTAGAATCAAAGGGATCGCTGTCAGGATAACACCATCTTTGCCCCGGTCTGAAATAGTTTGGAATGAAGTCGCCCGAATCACTGGCTTTTTTCTGCTTCGGAATGCAGAAAACAGTAAGTTTCTCCTCTGCATGCATGGCTTCTAGCTAATACACATGTTTCTCGGAAGCTTAAATAAATAAATAGTAATTAGTTGTCACAATTAATCAACTGATCAACACAATCTGAGATATTGCTAATATATATCAACTCTCTAAAAACCAAATGGGATCTTGGGGTGTAAGTAAGCAAAACATATAACCTGAAGAGTGTGAAGCTCCTTGGATCATGCCATGGTAAGATTCACAACATGTTCCATTTCTAACTGGATGTTCTGATGGAATTTCCCGTTTAGTTCTTGGTTGAAGATTCGGAAACACCCAAGGGCTGACCTTGACTGTGCCCTGTATTTAACAAGATAAATATCAGCAACATGAAGCCCCAAACAAACAAGAACGTAATACTAATGAATTTTATATACTATATGAATACTTGTAGAGCACCACATACCGGATAGCAGTACTTGATTTAAAAGGATTGGTTCAAGGATGGTGACATCTCTGAACTGTCTGAAGTTGTTTGGCATGAGGTTACTTGAGTCGTTGACTTCTTTTCTGTTTCAATAACAATTGGTAATTCCTTCTTTGCATACATGTCATTCTACTGATGTCCCTACTTTTTAGGAAGTCGTGTATAATTATTACTACTACAGAAATAGATAATTAAAGTTGACGGGCTAAGTAGATGTTATATTTGATCCTCCCCAAAACAAAAAAAAGTGGTCAAATGGAAATTTTGACAAGGGGTTTCAGCCAGACAAATTTGATTGTTTTATGTATAGTAATTGACTTGTTAAGATACTTGGGTCATGACATTGTAAGATGCCCATTGGGTTCCTTTTTTTATATGAAAATCTGATCGACTCCTTTTCTTGGATGGAACTTCCTGTTGAATTGTTGGTCGAAGATTGACAGATGTGTTTGTTGGGATTTGACCCTGACTGAACCTATAAGTAACAGTACATACACATCCTAATATCAAACATCAAGCTGAAAAAATTATACAAAGAAATATCCAGTATGATTTATTGGTAGCATCATTACGGAGAGCAGCGTTGCCAGGATACGACTCATCAGCGATTGCATCATTACTTTCAGCAGCAATCTACAGGTCAAGAAACAATACTAATGTAAGCTATATTATCGGAGAAAAAAAAAAGAAATAAACCAGGACCGTAGTTCCACACAGCCTGCAAGGGTCCACAGTAAATTCAGTGAATCAGTGCATCAACCAAGAACATCATTATACTTTTGCTGATGTTGTAAGCCCTAGCGCTCAATGACATTCAAGTTAGCAAGCCTCCTCGTCCCCCCGAAATGCATGTTCCTGAGTCCATCTTCGTGTTCCAATGATTCATTTCCCCCGACTCATTTTGCATAACCATCACCAAAATTGGATGAAGATGCACAACTCTTAGGGTCTTGATAGATAGCATAAAAAATTCAACTCATAGCAATGAAATCCCAGCACATATATGAATAACAATAAAACTTATTTTGCTCACCAGGCAAATACTGCTCATGAGCAAGAAGCTGGCCTTGTTTCTCCATTATTTAGTTTACTATACTGTCCATTACAGTTCATCTTGGACAGTAATGAACTGTTTCATACTATCCATAAATTGAGCCATAATAATTTGTAGTATGTCTGTATTGCCATGCTGATCTGACTGCAACATGACAAAATATATGTACAATAAAAATGGTAAATACATGTTAGTATTCAAAATCGAATAAATAGATTGTTTCGTCTGGTATTGACCTCTTTTAAAAGCGGAAATCAGTTAATATCCAAGTCATGGTTTCATCAGTGATTGTTGGAAAGAGCACTTGTGACTCTTGTGAGAATCTCAATTCAATTACAGGACATATATGGTTAACAAAGACTGTAAAATATTTTGAGCTATATTTATGTTACCGGCTTACCGCACTGTGCATGCAGCAATATACCAACTTTATACTTCACCAGAGAGGACAAAATAGATTCAAGCTCCAGTTATAAGTACAAGTTGCAAATATAAAATATAAAACTGCTATTAAGGTGGGGATTGGGATAAAAGAACAACTATATAATTATCCTGACCTATAGGTGGATGGTACTACAAATTGGCTAACATCACTTATACTTGCACAAAATGGAATAGTGAAACTCAAATGTACCTATGTGGAAAATGCATTGCTGCTAAATACTCAGTTTTGTATCACGTAACATCATATGAATATATGATATCGGAGATACATACACACATACACACACCCACTGGCCACTGGTACTCATCGCTACGATAATTGTCTACATGATGGAACATAGAGGCACCAAGAGTCATATTCATTAGTAGTTTCCTTTTTATATACATAGAAGTTAGTTATTTAGTCCAAATCTAGAAAAGACGGAGTATTTATAACCTTGCCCATGAGACAAGATTTACAAAGTAGGCTTCCATAGCTATTTTTTTTTGTGAACATCACGAAAACAAAAATATATACCACAAAAAGACTACCATTTGTAACTATGGGAAGAGCAGAACTTACATCGCACGATTGCAGGTGTGGTGGAGGAGGACGACCCTCGGATGTGCTTCGAAAATCATCCCTTTGTGCCGGCTTCACGGTGCTAAACTGCAATTGCAACAACGCAAATTAACTCACCCACGTTCAAAGGCCGGTAACGATCAGGGCCAGCCAGACCCATTTGTGACATGCACACACTGACACACTACTTGGTAGGCCACCCTCAGGCCACTTGGGCTGTCTGTCCATCTCGATCACTTGATACAGAGACCTGTAGTTGTAGGCAGCTACGCGAGGCAGGACACCACGCTGTACTCCACAACCGGCCTCCCCCAAATCCATCGATCTAAATAGAAAATCTGCAGCAAAATACGGTTGCAAATGAAACACACATCTAACAGCAGATTAGCCCAACACAGCGACAGAGGAATCCGGGGGAAAATAAACACAGGGCTACCTGGAGGAAAAGGGAGGCAGCCGGAGAGCGCGATCTTGGAACTCTTGGAGGTGACCTGTTCCCGGACGCGGCCGGCGCAGCGGCGGAACTCCTCCAGAGCGTACTCTGCCCAGTCGTAGAGATGCACCTCCGACGGGTTGGCGAGCGCGTGGAACACTTCCTCGTTCACCCTGCCGCGCCGGTTCACCGACCCCGGCGCAAAGAAGTGCTCCACCACCAGGAGGAGGAAGGCGACCACGAACGCGTCGCGCTCGGCCTGCGTCATCGGGCCCTGAGCCAACGGCGCGTCCTTGTTTCTCCGTGCGACGATGGCCTCGGCGGCTTGCAGCGTGGGTGCTTCGCCTGGATCCAGGCCTAGCGCCCGGCGAACGGCGGCCGCGTCTCTCCCCTTGTCCGCGGGGTTGCGCGCGACTTCGACCGGCCGCTCGCCGTTCGGAACGCCGAGGACCTCGCTCACGTCGCGCGCGGTGACGGGGACATCAGCGCCGGCGCCGTCCGCCAGGGATATGGGCACCCGCGCGGGCGCGGATGCGGACGCCGGGGCGGTGGCGACCACCAGCTGGTTGCAGAGCCACGCGGAGAAGTGACGGTCCAGCTTGCTGTAGCGGCTGAGGTGGAGCACGCCCTCGAAGCCCATGGACCGGACCACCTCCTCCTGCTCGTCGGAAGCTTATCGACGAAGCGGCGGACCGCGAGGATGGAGAACCGGTAGTCCACCGTTTACGACTTCGCCGGCATCGTCGTCGCCGTCGACTCCGGCTCCGCCGCGGGCACGGCGCCGGCGCGGATGCCGCCATGCGCAGAGCGTCTCCGCCGCCGACATGGTAACGATACTAGCTGGTATATTACTACTATTAGTGTGTTCTTGCCTTCGTCCACCTATATACTACTAGTGTGGAGGGCTTGTTAGCCGGGGAGGAAGGTCAGGGAAGAGTATTCACGCAGGACGGAGGCCTTTATGAGTGAGTTGAGACAAGCATCGAGCATGAGTTTTGCAAGAGGCACACAGTGAGAGGAGGAACATTATGGCCGTGTTTAGATCAACAAAGTTCTTTTGGACTTTGTTATTCATCTCTTAGAAAACATGTTTTAGAAAGTTCCTTTTTAATTCTTCTCAACTTTTCTATTAATCACTCTCTTACAGAACACGCTTTTCAGAAAAAAATTTCTCCCACCACCAACTAAACACGCTGTATTATCGCTAACGCCAGACAGAAACATGCTATCGTCGGGCGCAGCAGCTCGGGGAAAGCCTGAACACGCTTTTCAGAAAAAGTTTTTTCTCCCACCACCAACTAAACACGATGTATTATCGCTAACGCCGGACAGAAACATACTAATCGCCGGGCGCAGCAGCTCGGGGAAAGCCGGGCCTCCAAGGCTTGATATATCCCTCCTTGGCTCCTTGCTCAATCGATGTGGAGGAGGCGGTGCGTGACCAGCGAGCTGGCGGGAGCAGTTATCATTGTCCCATCATCTTTAGATGAAACATGCATGGTTGTCCTAATACAAAAGCATACCATTAGAACCTAAAGAGTGAGGATTACTAGAAGTTGTTGCTACAGTGCATCACATACTTATTTTAGATTGTATATATTTATTATTTCTCTCGTCACATCTATCACATCATTTCTCATCTTTTCGTCACTATTTAGTGCTAAAGTGCATATTTGTTACAGAAAATTTCCACATATCTCCACAATAACACCCCCACAGGCCACAGCAGTGCACCAAATGTGGTGTGCAAATTTACAGCAGGGGAGTAATATTTGGGGATGTGTTCAGATTTAGAAAAAGTACTTCTTAATAAATTTTTTCTATTCACTTCACCCACATAACACGTTTTCTAATGTAATATTCAACTAAACTTCCACCATACCATGTTGTTCGTCCGCACCCAGCAAGGTAAGTCACAGTGTTTTGACAGGACACTACGACAGTGCCGGTCATATCTGCCTTGAGTCGCGCAGAGGACGAGATCAAACCAAAGATACGCTGCAATAAACTAGTAAAAAAACTGAACAGCAAGTTTATTCATTGGATTTTCACATGGGTCCACCAGAAGTGCACAATTAGGGTGTGTTTAGATTGGGGAAAGATTCTCCAAAAATACACTGTTCACCAAAAAACACTGTACATGAATAGTGTTATATGAGTAGAAGAGGTGGAATGAATAGTGAAAAGTTAGATGAATAATGAAAACTTGAGGAATCTTTTGGGAACTAAACGGGGCCTTAAAAGAACCGAGGGGCAGCACAGCCCTTGGTACCGTGGCTAGTGGGGCTAGTCTCAAAAGTTTTTATCGGTTCATTTTGTCTTTGTTAAGTTATGTAAGAATTTTACTCCAAATTCACTATTTATTAAATTCTTAGAAAACATGTTTCCCAACATAATTTATTACAACAAATTTACATCAACTCTCGTAACTAAACATCATTAAGTTTAGGCCATGTTTAGATTCCTCACTATTCACTATTTATTCCAACTTTTCACTATTCATTTCAACTTTCACTATTCCCCCTCACAAAACACGTTTCCCAGCGAATGCTACAGTGTTTTTCTTATGCTACAGTGTTTTTCCTACAATCTAACACACCCTTAGAAAAATAGTTCCACGTTACAGACAGACTAGTCTACACAATACAGCTGGAACCCTATATAATTTTTCATTTTGATCCACATTCTGATAAGATAAGGAACAGTGAACACTGAACAGTGAACAGAGCACTGAGCAGTGGAGTAGTTCAGTGTTTTCGCACGACAGTGGCTGTGTTCAGATTAAAAAAAATATTTCTCCAATAAATTTTTTCTATTCATTCCACTCGCAGAACACGCTTTTCAGTGCACTATTTATCAAAAAAAAAGTACTTTTTACATCTAATCTGAACACAGCTAAAGTCTTGTGGCTCTCTCAATCCTCTCTCTTTCCCGGTCTTATCTGAAGTCTGAACCAAGCAACACGTATCATGTACATTTGCATCGTTACATGGAGAAAATGAATGCTAGAAACTTGGAGGCTAAATCCCTTCCATGTCATCGGCATAAATCCTAATCCCTCCCAAGCCACCGAAAAAACTTCCATCCCGCATGTTCCAGCGAAAAAAAAAAAAAATTTATCTCCTGCATGCCGACTGGTTAGCCGGTCGGACTTGAGTATATGCAGGTTGACCGTCTAAGGGCGCCTCCAACAGGCTGCCCAAATCGCCAGCAGATGCCATTTCACCTGATGTGGAGCATAGAAAGCTGCAAAACATACTCCTTCCGTCTCAAAATAATTGTCTTTCTCACTTTCCGAAAAAACAGTTCGGTCAATTATATATAAAAATATATTAATATTTATGATATAATATTAATATTGTTGGATGATATTTAGATCTAGTTTTTATAAAAAATATTTGGAGATTTAAACATTGCATATATTTTCTACAAATTTAGTTAAACTCATGGCACGAACACCAAAACGACTCTTTTTCTGGGGACGGAGGGAGTAGCTCGCATGCGAGCCTGCAATCTCGCAGCTCGCACTGCTCCAAGAAATTGTCTGTGGCTCCTTGCTCCACCGCAGGGCACAGTGTTTTGTGTTTTTCCTTTCTTTGTTTATTTCACCTCACTTCCACATCATCTAGCTATTTGGCCACGTTGTTGGAGACGCCCTAAGGGCAGCTCCAGCGTGGTGTTTTAGGCGGTGCCAAGAAGAGAGAGAAAGGAGCCAAAACGTTTGCCGTGAGCCAAAAGTCGGGCTCACGGCAAACACATCTTCGCCGTGAGCTTAAAATCGGAAGCTTACGGCAAAGACAAACTCACAGCAAAAGCTTTCTTTACCGTGAGCCTAAAAAGAAAAGCTCACAACAAAGATGTGTACACGGCAAAAGAGCTCTATTTGCCATGAGCTCAACAAGAGAAGCTCACGGCAAACACAAACTCACGGCAAAAGCTCCCTTTGCCGTGAGCTAAAATAACAAGGCTCTCGGCAAAATGATTTTAAATTATTTAAAATGTCGCCTCTCGTGATGGCACTAACGGCCGTTAAGGCCACAGTTTGCCGTGAGCTTTATAAGGCTCACGACAAAGAGGTTGTTTGCCGTGAGCTTTAGAAAAGCGCACGGCAAAGAGGTTATTTGCCGTGAGCTTTAGAAAAGTTCACGGCAAACATTATGTTTCATAATTATTTAAAAATATCAAAACAAAGTCTAAAAATCATAAAATTTGTGGATGTCTACTTGTATCAGACACGTAGGTTGTGGAGAAGGTTTGACACGGTTTCACATAAGTTTGTTTCGTACGATGCACAAAATTGAAAATGTCCGTAGAAGTTTCATAAACATGAGAAGTAATTTAGTTTTTGAAGTCAAAGTGAAGCTTAAGTTTGAGTTTGAGTTTAAACTATATGGTATAGACACTATAATATGGTCTTTCTTAAAGGTTAGTATTTTTTTTAGATATATTTGATATATATTTGTATTTAAAATATACACAAAATAATGAAAAATTGTTAAGACGTGAAGAAAATAATGATATAGTAAACAAACAAATATAAATAAAGTTATTTAAATCAAAGTCCAAGAAATAGTTTGATCATTATAGTGACTCTATAAGAAAGAAAAAATATGAAACATGTGAACTAAAATAAAAAGTAGGGTGTTTTCTTGTTTGCCGTGAGTATTTATAAAGGCTCACGGCAAAGGTCATGTTTGCCGTGAGCCTCTGAGGAGGCACACTGCATAGGCCATATTTGCCGTGAGCCTCCACTAGCTCACGACAAACATTGTTTTTCGGTGGAGAAAAAATAGGAAAATAAAATTTAGTGGGAGAAAAAAATGACACGTGGGTAAGCTTTGCCGTGAGCCAGATCTGGCGGCTCACGGCAAAGGCGCCCACAGCCCTTTACCTCTCCCTCCCACACACACACTTCACACTTTCAAACACACACACCTCACACACGCACCGCCGGTCGCCTCCGCCGCCGCCCGCCTCCCCCGTCGGCCGCGCCAGCGGCCGCCGCGCGAGGCCAGGTAGCCGGCCAGCTGCGCGAGCGGCCCGCCGTGCCAGCGCCAGCCGTGCCTTCCCCGCGCCAGGCAGGCCGGCCAGCCGCGTCAGCCAGGCCAGGGCAGCCGCGCAGGCCAGGGCAGGCCAGGCCGTGACAGGCCAGGCCGCGCCAGGCCAGGCCTGGCTGACGCCGGCCCCGAGGTCTGCTGCCCCCGATGCCGGGCAGCCATGCACTCGAGGTGAGAATTGCTCCTCACAATGCTTGTTAATTCGCATATATGTTAATTCTGTGAGAATTGATGGTGAATTTGCAATAAACTCTTGTGAATTGGATTTGAAATTGTTAGAATTCATAAAGCATGTGAGTTAATTTTGTAAGAATTGATGATGAATTGTCGGCCATCGTGCCCATCGTTTGTGTGATCATTGTCGGCCGTCGTGCCCTTGGTTTGTATGTTGATTGTTGCGGTCTTAGATAACTCACCATGCAGGAGAGATGCTGCCAAAATTTGCTTTTGACATTGTTATTTTTTATGTGTAGGTAGAGGCCGCTTTTGACTCGCGACCTTGCACGACGGCGAGGTAAGACATTAACCCCACGTCTCTACATGGTCATGTTTATAGTTCACGTAACCAAGTTAGGCGTCTCCCATTCAGAAGAGATACGGTTCGAAAAATGCCGAGATATCTGCATATTTAAAACCGTATCTGTTTCGAATTGTCCACATTTTTGGACAGCCCGATGATGCGTCGATGTGGTTAGTCTCCATGTTCTACTTCTATCCGGGACAGAGTTCTGGCAGTATCTCCCTGTTGTTCTCTGGATTCACACTCTCCTTCCAAGGACGTATATCTGGAGAACAGCGGGGAGGTGCTGCCGAAATTTTATCTCGGATAGGAGTAGAGCATGGAGACTAACCACATCGGCCCATCCTCGGGTGGGATTAGGACCTATCTTCACCTATTAGAAAGTATAAGGAGCGTGTAGATACTTAAGATTTTTATATTGCTCGTTGATACTTTAAGGATGGACGACCGTGAGTGGATGTACATCGGGCTTTTTTAAATTTTGACACTATTAATTTGAATTCTAACATATATTACGTTGCAGGCCCAGCTACAAGAAGATAGGAGCCAACAGGAGCAAATAGAGGCCTCCATGAGCCAGATGTACCTTTGGATGCAGAATGTGGGTGCTCAGATCTCTATACTTCCATCACAGATTCAATTGTACCTAGCGCCTCGTCAACACACACTTGTGAGTATATATGAATGCTTAGTTTGTATATTGGTAACTTAATTCTTCCCCTACATGTGCAATATATTATTCTTTGTGCAGGGTCTATCGACAACATCAAATAATCCTTCTGCTAATGTGTCACCTGGTGCTACTGTGTCGTCTTGGGGACTTGGGGATCTCAGCCGACGCCACGAGCCCCCGGCTTCTGTGTCACCTTGGGGGCATTTGGGCTCTCAGCCGTCTCCGCCACCGGAGGCAAACCCACAGGATCTGGATCTATCCACACCCTCCCCCTCCAACCCTTGGGAACGAAGGCCGCATTACTAGGTAGTGAACTTGTTGCCGTTTGATTGAACTTGATAATGTCGTGGTTGAACTTGGTTTGGATGTCGTCGAACTCCATTGTTTGTCGTTGAACTTGTAGTTTACCTTTCTCGTTGTGTAATAACTATTAACTATGTGTGGTTGTGCAATGTCTATATAAACTGTCTGTAATGCTCATTGTGATGAATATGTGGTTGTGCAATGTATATGTAAACTGTCTGTGTGATACATTTTTATTAGGGTATCATATTAAAAAAAACATAAAAAAGTAGGCCCAGGTGCCATTGTTTGCCGTGAGGAAATGACCCAAGTTCACGGCAAAATGCTCCTTTGCCGTGAGCTAGTGGCCCAGGCTCACGGCAAAGAGCCTCCACGCTGCCCCTTCCTTCCCTGCCAGGTGGGCCAGGAACGCCTCTTTGCCGTGAGCTGAAGTCCTGGCTCACAGCAAACATCCTCCCTTTGTCGTGAGCCATATCCAAGGCTCATGGCAAAGAGCCTCCCTTTGCCGTGAGTCATAGCGACTCACGGCAAACATCCAAGCGGGCCCCACTCACACCGTTGGCTCTCCGTCATCGTCACTTTTTTTTTGCCGAAGGGTTTTTTTTGCTCACGGCAAAGGTTTGCCGAGAGCTTCGTTTGTGACTCACGACAAAGGTCCTTTTGCCAGACCTTTGCTGATACAATTTTTGCCGTGCAAGGTTTGCTCTGAGTCGGCTCACGAAAAAGGCTTTGCCGTGAGTTTTTGCCCCTTTGCCGTGAGCATTAGGGCTCACGGCTGAATCCGGTAGCGTTAGAAGGTGCGATATGCTGGAGCCGTTGCTAGGAGAGGAGCTGTCCAAGCACCTGTTGCCAGATAAAGCACTCGGCGCAAAGCAAAAGTCACCAGATGGGGTCCTTTTGTCATCCGCTGGATGATATGACTGCTGCACAGAGAAAAGTTACTTTTTCTGTTTTTTATTCTGTATCGGTCCCACGTTTGAGGGTGATAAACTTTTCTACACGCTGGAGCAAAATTTGTTTGAGTAGAGTTAATGGTGTGGGTCCTACCTTAGTCATACTCTTTGTTCCGAACTTTAAAGCTGCCCTAATAACTCGGTGGCGCTGCAAGTGTCTGCAGCGGTAACACGCTGCTGCATCACTACCGAAGTGGCAGCCGACACCGGGGTGGGTGGCCATGGACCTGGAGCTTCCTCTCTGGCCATGTCGGTCGGATGTTCTACTAGCTGCAGATGGCGCCAGCTCGCATGCATGTGTGTCATTATCAGCAGTGACGCTCACCCAGCATGATTGCATGACTTCGGCGAGGCCATCGACGCGAGGACGAACCGGAAGTTGGCGCTCGACATCTTCTGTGGGCTAGCGCTTGCCGAGGCGCTGCTGTTCCTAGCGGAGAAGGCGGCGTGGGAGTAGGAGGTCAGCCTATGGCCATTTGTTGGAGCCCATCGTCGATGGGCTGACCTCGCCGATGCCACTTGTCGATGGGCCATCGACAACGAGTGCCACCTCGCTGGTGCGCTGGGGTTCGTCGCCTACCCTGGTGCATCGAGGGGATCAGGGGGTAGGGGAGCATCTTCAGTGGGCTCCGCATGTTAGATCTGTGTGGTGCTAGTGTATAGATCTAGACGGGAAATACTTATCTGTGAGTGGGTATGTGTCTATGTGTGGAATCATAGATCTAGGAATAGAGAAGGGAGAGGGATTAGATCCATACCATCACGAATAGAGGTGTTGGATGGCTCGGTGGATGCCATAGCGGGTTCGTTGAGGGAGATCTGCTCTCGGGCAGCGACGTTCGGGGAAGAGGAGGAAGCCCAGCGTAGTTGATGTTGCTGTTACTGGTTGCTTTGAGCTTTTCCACGACATAGCTCCTTCAGCAAGCATGAAGATGTAACCTGTCATGGATTTTTGTCATCTTCATCTCCAGCATAATCTGCATCTGCATACCCTTTTGATTTCCAGGGAAGCAGTTTTTCTGTAAGTTAGCATGAGACCTTTTGTGCCTTGCACATAACGGAAAGCTTTCTTTACTAGTTTCCAATGTTCTATTCCTGGTTCTTCTTAATATCTGCTAAGCACGTTTGTGACAAAGGCTAAGTCAGGGCGAGTGCACTCTTGTGCATAAGACAAGCTCCCAAGAGCTGAAAAATACGGTACCGCTTTCATCTGTTGTCTTTCATATTCATTCTAGGGACATTGAAATTTCCCAAATCTATCACCCTTGACTATCGGAGCAGGAGTAGGATTACTTTTCTGCATATTATACCTCTCTAAGATCTTTTCTAGGTATGTCTTTTGTGACAATCCTAGAACCCCATTTCTTCTATCTCGATGAATCTCAATTCCTAAAACAAAGGAAGCCTCACCGAGATCTTTCATGTCAAAGATAGAGGACAAGAATTCCTTTGTTTCTAGTAATAGGCTAATATCACTACTTGCCAGTAGGATATCATCCACATACAGTACAAGGAAAATGTATTTTCCTTTCTTAAACTTCGCGAATACGCAATTGTCCAAAATATTCTCCTTAAACCCAAATTTCTTTATCGTTTCGTTAAACTTCAAATACCATTGTCTTGAGAATTGCCTCAATCCATAGATGGATTTCTTTAGGTGACATCCCATGTGTTCTTTTCCTTTCACAGCAAAACCCTTAGGTTGTGCCATGTAAATGTTTTCTTCTAGATCCCCATTTAGGAATATCGTATTTACATCCATTTGATGTAGTTCTAGATTATAATGAGCTACTAGAGCCATTATAACTCTAAAAGAATCTTTACAAGAGACTGGTGAAAACGTCTCATTGTAGTCTATATCTTCCTTTTGTGTATATCCTTTAGCCACGAGTCGAGCCTTATATTCCCTTTGGAGTCACGTTTAGTCTTGTAAACCCATTTACAGCCTACTGTTTTGGTTCCTTTAGGAATTTCTACTAAGTCCCAAACTCCATTGGAACTCATCGATTGCATTCCATCTTCCATGGCCTCAAACCACTTGGATGATTGTTCGCTTCTCATGGCTGCTTCGAATGTTGTAGGATCATCCTCCATCCAAAACTCTTCCATTTCATACACTTCATAATCGTCTGGGATAGCTGTCCTTCTCACTCTTTGAGACCTTCTAGGGGCCTCATCATTTGGTACATTTTCTATTGGAGGCTGATGTTGCTCCCCTTGATCTGCGGCAACATTTTCTATAGGATCCTGAGGGACAGGTTCCATGTTTTCATTCTGTATTGCCACAGGAGGGATCAACTCAGGGACTGGCACCGCAGTGACACGCACTGCTGGTGTAGCCACAGTAGGTAGTGAGAAAAACGGCTCCTGAATCATCGGAGTGGGTGCACACACCCGCTTCTCCTCAAGATTAATCTTTCGAACTACCGTGCTCCCCCTAATCATTTCTTCTTCTAAGAAAGCAGCATGTCTTGTTTCCACAAACTTTGTGAATCTATCTGGACAGTAGAAACGATATCCTTTTGACTTCTCTTTGTAGCCAATAAAATGGCAACTCAGTGTCTTAGGATCTAGTTTTCCAATGGTTGGGTTAAAGATCTTTGCTTCAGTGATTCAATGAGGGTGTTCTGCGTGTCCACAGTTCATACGGTGTTTTGGACACCGTTTTACTAGGAACTCTGTTGAGAATGTAGATGGCGGTTTTCAAAGCCTCCATCCATAGACTCTCTGGCAGTGTGGAATAGCCTATCATACTCCGTACCATGTCCATCAAGGTATGATTTATTCTTTCAGCTACTCCATTCTGTTGTGGGTCGCCCGGTAATAAATACTGGGCAACAATTCCTTGTTCCTGTAGGAACCTTGCAAAGGGTCCTGGAACTTGTCCATATGGGGTATGCCGACCATAGTATTCCCCTCCACGGTCAGATCGTACTATCTTAATCTTTAAATTGTGTTGATTCTCAACTTCAACCTTGAATATTTTAAATTTATCCAATGCTTCTGATTTTTCTTTAATCGAGTAGATATAACCATAACGGGAATAATCGTCTATAAAAGTTATGAACGAGTCATAACCATCTATACTCGTAATTGGGAATGGACCTCAAATATCTGTGTGAATTATTTCTAAGATACCTACGCTGTGTTCCGCATGTTTTCTGGTTATCTTTACATATTTCACTTTTATGCATTCGATGCATTTATCTAAGTCTGATAACTCAAGAGGAGGAAGAATTTCATTCTTAACCAGCCTTTCTATTCCCCCCCTCGAAATATGGCCTAAACGACAGTGCCACAATTTCGATGACATACTCTGAGTTCTCTTTCTTTTTCTATTGGTGGGTACGGATTCTTTTGCATTCACATCACACACAGAATTCACACTTTCATGTAGTGATAGCAAATATAAATCATTCTTTCTCAAAGCAATCGAAACAATCGAATCGTTATAGTCTATTACACACTTATCGTTTCCAAAACGGCATTCAAATCAATTATCATCAAGTTTTGAAACACTTATTAAATTCCTTTTAACAGAAGGAACATAAAAGACATCTCTAAGAAGCAACTCAAAGTCAGTGTCAAGCACCAAGAGAAGGTCTCCCCACCGCCTCCACTTCGGATTCGACTCCATTCGTGACTTTAATCTTTCTTTCTCTTCTTTGAGTTGTTCGCATTTGGATGAATCCCTGTAAATAATTTGCAACATGAATTGTTGTTCCTGAGTCAATCCACCAAGTAGATTTCGCATAATCTATATATAGAGATTCATTCACAAAAGAAATAATGTTCCCACCATTCCTTTCATAGAGAATCTTGTAGTAATCTGAACAATCTTTCTTGTAATGTCCCTTCTTCTCGCAGTAGAGACACTGATCTTTATCTACAGTGCATTGCCCAAGTTTGGGTTGATGCTGCTGGAACTGCTGGATCTGTTGGGGAGCCTTAGCCTTGGAGGATTCACCTTCTACAAAGTGATTCTTTTTCTTTTGGTTATGCACATAGTTTATAGAACCACCATGTGCAATCTTAAGTCTCTCCTTCTCTTGGGCTAGCATTGCCGTTGTCTTCTCTATGTCCCAAGTTTCAGGACTCAAGGTGTAGCCAACTACAAAGTTCTCAAACTCTGCGGGAAGGGATTTGAAGATCAAGTAGACAATGTGACCCTCGTTGAACTCCAAGTTCATCGGTTTTAGCTTGTTGTTGATGTTAGCCAAGCGATGGATAAACTCTCTGAGCCCACCGCCTCTGTATTTCACTCCAACCAATTGCTCAAGCAATTGATGAGCGTAAATCTTTGAAGAACCAGTATACTGATTCTTTATCTTTGCAGGGTATTCAACAACATTCTTACAATCTGTGATTGCCCCCAAAATGGTAGGCTCTATGGGTTTTCCACCACTGCTAATCATTTCTTGTTAGCAGGTTTCCATTTGATATTTACAAGATCATAACTTTCTTTGGATGCTTTATAAACATCCTGTGCTTGCTGCCAAGTAGTATCTGTCATATCCTCCCCTCTGACTGGCACCTGAGGCTCTACAGGCACCGGATGTGTAAGGATCCAGTCCAAATCTTGCATGGTGAAGAAGAGATTCAGCTTCTTGTACCACTCATTGTAATTATCTCCCCTCAGAGTTGGTATATCTCTAATGGCAACTCCAGCTGAAATCAATTAGGAACAAGTGAGAAAAATATATAAGAATAAATCTGAATATGACTATATGTTTTATCATCAACTTTGGTTAGAAAATAAAACACATAGTGACCTTTAACATTCAAACTTAATCACCTTTGGGTAGAAAAAGTAATAATGCATGAAATAAACATATCTATAAAATCATAATATCATTATTCTCAACTTTGGTCAGAAAATAATAATATCACAATTATTCTGAAATTTAATCTATGACTTGAAAAATAAATCATCCCTTTGGTTCAAATTTCAATTCCAAGTCAAAATAATTATCTATGCAGCGGAAACTGTAATATTATTCTATTCAGAAGCAAAATTCTATAATCTATTCTCTAAACATTTATCCCTTTGGTTCAAAATGAATAGAGATTTAAATTCTGTGCAAAATTCATATTCAAATGTAAATAAATTGCTTCTGAAATGAATAAAAAAATTGAACTCTGTGCAGTAGGCCGCCCATACGGCCCGAATCGGGAGCGTGGCCCAGCAACGCTCGCTCACACGGCCTGCGCTCGGCTCGGCCAGCCAACGCGCTTCGGCCCAGCTGCGTGCGGCCCAGTAGGGCGTGACGCGCTCCCCCGCGTCCTAGGCCACAACCTGGGACTGGGCCGGGATTTTCTTCTCCCGCCTGGGCCATAAGTGGTCCGCTCGGCTCGGGGCGATCTCGGCCGTCTGATTCGATCGACGGCCAACCGTTCTTTTCGCCAAGGATAAAAGAACAGGCGTCGGTTCTAACCCTAACCCTAGGTCATTCTTCTGTTCTCCCCTTTGGCCGCAGCCGTATCTGTGCGCCGCCGGCGAGCAAGTCGCCGTCGCGCCTCATCTTCGCCACCGCGCCATGGTAACTCCATTGCCGGGGCCTTCTTCTTCGTCTCCCTCACTCTTTTCTCCAGGCGCATGCAGCAGCGGAGGTTCCTGGCGCCGCCGCATATGCATTCGCCGGTGCGTGCGCACACCGTACAGGTGAACGCGCCACCGTCGAGTGGGTTTGCGTTGGTGCCTCTGGTGCACTCGTTCACCGGCGTCCCGGCGGCGAGCACATCTCCTTTGGCGCCCTCGGACACTCGCGTCCCGGCGCCGAGTGCGGTAAGTCTCTTTTCCGGCGTTGTTCACCGGATCTGTGTGTGGAAATGGATCTGTGGTGTGGGGATATGGATCTGTTTGTTTGGGGATTTTCTTGTGCAATCCGAAATGGATTTGATGTGGATCTGTTCTAGGGTTTCGGAATTTTCTTCTGTTTCTCTTGATTTCTTTTGAAATCCTTTCTCTTTTCTCTAGATCCGAACTAGATCTACACATCTAGTAGGCGACTGATACCAATTGTTAGATCTGTGTGGTGCTAGTGTTTAGATCTAGAAGGAAAATACTTGATCTGTGAGTGTGTATATGTGATCTGTGAGTGTGTATGTGTCTATGTGTGGAATCCTAGATCTAGGAATGGAGAAAGGAGAGGAATTAGATCCATACCATCACGAGTAGAGGTGTTGGATGGCTCGGTGGATGCCATAGCGGGTTCATTGAGGGAGATCTGCTCTCGGGCAGCAATGTTCGGGGAAGAGGAGGAAGCTCTGCGTAGTAGATCTCGTCGGCCCTCCGGTCGCCACCGGCTTTGGCCAGGGACGACGGTGGACGTCGTGGTGGAGTTTCCCACCGCCGGAGCGCTAACCCTCTCGATCGGTCTTGGGTTTGAGTGTCGGTGGGGAGAGTACTCAGTTCAACCTCGTGAGTAGAGCTGTGGCCCCCACCACTCTCTTTATAGCGCTGGCGACAGGGGCCCACCAACCATGTTGGGTTGGACGCCCTGGTCAGGGCGCAGACCAAGGGCCATGGCCTTTGAGCCTCTGTGACTGAGGAGATCAATCCAACACCGCATGCCTTCGTCGGCAGGTCCCACGACGAACAGTGCAACGGCGTGGGCATCTTCATCAACGTAGAAGTGACGGTCCAGCTTGCTGTAGCGGGTGAGGCAGAGCACGCCCTCGAAGCTCATCGACCGGACTACCTCCTCCTGCTCTGCGGAGAGCTTATCGATGAAACGGCGGACCGCGAGGATGGAGAAGCGGTTTTCCACCGTCATGACATCGCCAACATCATTGTCGCCGTCGTCCTCTGCCACGGATGCCATGCGCAGAGTGTTTCCACGCCGACATGGTAACGACGTCCCTGCCTTGATGATTTCTATTCTAGTAATCCCTATTCCTAGAAAGCATGTAAGGGTGGTGTCACAGTCTATCATCGTACGTCGCTCGGCCTCCTCTCCCTTTCGTCGTCCGTCGCCCGAACGTTATCATCGTCCGCTAATTACGCCCTCCCTCCCTTTCCCGTCGTAGCCAGAATGCCACCTCGCCGTCGCCTCCCTGCGTTCGAGATCCCCTCCCATCGTGCGCCAGGACTCCCTCCCATCATCGCCAGGAGGTTCACGCCCGTCGTCCATGCCTCCGTCCGCAGCCAAACAATCGTTGAAAAACAGATATATAACAACCGCCTTCTCAACGGCCCATGCACGGCTCCCTCCTTCGATTCGCCGACGGCGGACACCGCGGCCGACGGGACCAATGTCACGCGCCCGGAGCTGCCGCTCCCGCCAGCGTGCCCGCCGCCCTCGACACAGACGCCGCCTCCTGCCGGTGCCGCTGGGAACAGGCGGGCGCGGCTCGGCGAGGCGAAGCGGGTGGGTCCTCGTGTTCGTCGTTGTCAGGGCGCGTTCCCCCAGGGGCGGTGACAAATGGGGAGGAAGTCGCCCGAGTCCAAAGCCGTCATTGGCAAGGCCCATCACTGGCGTTCGACCTCAAGGGCCTGCTCCGCGCATCCGCCGAGGTCCTTATGAAGGGTAACTCCGGGACGGCGTACCGTGCGGTGCTCGAGGATGCGACCACGGTCATCGCCAAGACGCTCAAAGAGGTGAATGCTGGCAGGCGCGATTTCGAGCAGCAGATGCAGCTGGTTGGTCAGATTTGGCATGACAGCGTCGTTGAGCGTTGAGCTCTGCTTACTACTACTCCAAAGACGAGAAGCTGCTTGTGCATTATTACTACAGCAAGGAAGTGTATCCAACATGCTTCGTGCCTTCATGGTATGATTCCTGCTCCCGACCTCTCCTTTTCGTGTCTCACTTTCGTAGATTCAGTGCTCAATTTGGATACTGCAATTTGCCTCATAACGGCCACCGTTTGTTTGTTTGTTTGTTACAACCGTAGCAATGATGATAGTGACAGAGAAGTGGCACTTAAGGGGGTGTTTGGATCTACAACTAAAGTCCTTATTGTTAGAATATTTGGGTCTGGCCCATTATTCTAGTTAGTCTAAAGGATTACAGCCTACTTTTTATGTTATAGTTATTATGGTCAAAACCATACTTGTAATGGAAAAGAACTCTGCTCGGACTGGAAAAGAACCCTGGCAACGCTACGTACGAGTCACAGGGTTGATTCTGCAGAGAACCCTGTGGGTCGCAGACAACCCTGGGGGTTCTCAAAGAACCCTGGCGCTTCTCAAAGAACCCTGGCGCTGGCCTGAGTCTGAGCCTGACTTGCGTGCGGGAGGGATCTCCCTGTGCTGGTTATGGAAACTGAAGACGCGGTAATTGGAAGAGCAGATTATGGCAATCACTGATACCATAATTCAGCCTTCCATAATTCAGCCTTCCATAACTCAGCCTTCCTGATTCTCTCCCGTCTAGGTTCATCCTCTCGTCTCACCCAAGGGCTATGAATAGAGAGAGCCATCTTCTCCTGTGGTACAGAGTTTTTTGGAGTCCATTACTTCTCCTCCTTCCTCTGCTGTAAATCTGCCTCCCCATCGCCGGCGCTGCGCGCACACCACCGGCGAGAGCAGGTGCCTCCGACACCATTGCCTCCTTGAGATCCTGCTCGGGATATCGGGGCAATCAGGTTTCTGGGGAGCGTCTCTACGCGACTGCTCGCCCAGAACTGTTACGTCTTCACCGGCGTACGGTTCACCGTCCTGGGGACTCCGCCGCCGTCGAACGACTACACTGCGCCTCGTCTTCTTCCTGCACGACTCCGGCGCTCGGACTGCACTGCGTCAACGGATCTTCCTGCATCGAATCTGTACGACTACTTCGAGCAAGGCCAGTCGAGAAATATCATGAGTACAGATGATATTCCTCCAGCTGGTAACGGCGCAACCAATGCCTTTGGCAGAGGTCCCGCCCCAGGGTACTTTTCGATGTCCGAACTGTTATCCTTTATCTTATTCGTGTTCTTATTTAGATCTGTGTTAAATTTGAACACGTGCACATGGATCGTTTCACTCATTATAGTCATGCAAATATTCATGAATTCAATTATAACTTTTGGAATTAAAATATGGCCTATTGCAGATAGTTATCCAACAATCCAGAAACCTGATTTTAGTGATAATTATGTTGATAGGTTTTCTGTTGCTCAATTTGCTTCATCCATTAAACCAAACACTTTTGACGGTACAAATTTTGTGAGTTGGCGTGAACGGATGGTACTGTGGTTGACCACCATGGGCATCATGGATGTGGCGGAAGGGAAGCCCGAACAATGCACCTCCGAGCAGGGAAGTGCGTTCGAGGTTAAAGATAATCTCTTCCGCGGATGCATCCTTGGTGTGATTGCCCCACATTTGATTAATCCCCTTCTTAAGAAGAAGACTGGGAAAGAGATGTGGGACGCCCTTGATGCTCAGTACGGAGTGTCTGATGCCGGCAGTGAGCTGTATCTTATGGAGCAGTTCCTAGACTACAGGATGGTGGAAGACCGTCCTGTGGTGGAACAAGCTAATGAGTTGCATGTGCTGGCTAAAGACCTTGGCTGTTGCAACAAAGAGAACCCTTGCGTGCTGCCCGACAAGTTTGTGGCCGGAGGTATCATCTCCAAGCTGCCACCTTCTTGGAGGGACTTTGCTACTTCTCTGAAACACAGGAGGCAGGAGTTCACGATTGATGGACTCATTGGCACTCTTGATGTGGAGGAAAAGGCGAGAGCAAAGGACGTACGTAACAAGGGGACACCTGTCGGTGCAAGCGCGAACTTTGTTCAAAAGAACATTAATGCTCACACCAACAACAAGGGCAAAGGCAAGAAACCGCCTCAGCCACAGAACCCTGGGAAGACTAAACAAACCGCCGGGTTCAAGAAGAAGAAGGGAGCCTGCTATGTGTGCGGGAGTGAGGATCACTTTGCTGGAAAGTGTCCTCAACGCAAAGAAGGCAAGTCTGCCAACATGGTTATTAGCGAGCCTGCAGGAACATTGGGGTACGGTAATTATTTACCTACAGTTCTTTCAGTTATGTGTACACCCGAGTGGTGGGTGGACACTGGCGCTAACATTCATGTATGTGCTGACATTTCCTTGTTTTCTTCATACCAGGTCGGGGGGACTACCTCCTTGCTGATGGGGAACGGAGATCATGCGCGTGTACTTGGTGTTGGTACGGTCAATCTGAAGTTTACTTCGGGAAAGATCGTGCAGCTGAAGAACGTGCAGCATGTCCCCACCATCAAGAAGAATCTAGTCAGCGGCTCTCTACTCTGTAGAGATGGTTTTAAATTAGTCTTCGAGTCAAATAAATGTATCCTGTCAAGGTTTGGAACCTTTGTTGGTAAAGGTTATGATAGCGGAGGTTTGTTCCGTTTTTCACTTGATGATGGATGTAATAAAGTAGTGAACAACATTGTTAACGTTGATGAATCTAATGTTTGGCATTCGAGGCTTTGTCACGTTAATTTTGGTTGTATGTCACGACTTGCAAACCTGAGTTTAATTCCAAAGTTTACTTTTGCCAAGAATTCTAAGTGCCTTGCATGTGTTGGTTCAAAACAAACTCACAAGCCACACGTGGCTGCTGAGGCGAGAGACTTGGCACCTCTAGAATTAATTCATTCTGATCTCTGTGAGATGAATGGAGTATTGACAAAAGGTGGAAAGAAATATTTCATGACTCTTATAGATGATAGCACTAGATATTGTTATATTTACTTGTTGGAAACTAAAGATGAAGCTCTTCACTACTTTAAAATCTATAAAGCTGTAGTAGAAAACCAACTTGAGAAGAAAATCAAAAGGATTAGGTCAGATCGCGGTGGCGAGTACTTTTCAAAGTCGTTTGACTTATTCTGCGAAGAACACGGTATTATTCATGAGAGGACACCTCCCTACTCTCCCCAATCAAACGGGGTTGCCGAAAGAAAGAACCGAACCTTGACTGACTTGGTTAACGCCATGTTGGATACCTCGGGACTTTCTAGGGAATGGTGGGGTGAGGCTATATTGACAGCATGTCATGTCCTAAACCGTGTACCTCCAAAGAATAAAGAAAAGACACCATTCGAGGAATGGGAAAAGAAAAGGCTAACGCTTTCCTATTTGCGTACTTGGGGTTGTTTGGCCAAAGCATGTGTGCCCATCAACAAGAAGCGCAAACTTGGACCTAAAACTGTAGATTGTGTTCTTCTTGGTTATGCTATTCATAGCGTTGGATATAGATTCCTGGTAGTGAACTCTGGAGTACCTGACATGGTGGTCGGTACAATTTTTGAGACCAGAGATGCTACGTTCTTTGAGAACATGTTTCCAATGAAAAATGGAACAAGTTCATCTAGGCAAGAGATTATCGAGGATGATATCTCTGCCGAACCGATCGTACACGATGGGTTCTCTCATGTGAGACATCCTGAGGAGGATAACAATGAAGCTCCTAGAAGGAGTAAGAGACAGAAGACTGCAAAGTCCTTTAGTGATGACTTCATTGTATACCTCGTGGATGATACGCCTAGGACCATTAAAGAGGCATATTCAACTCCTGACGCTGGACTACTGGAGGGAAGCTGTCAGAAATGAAATGGACTCTATCATGACTAATGGTACCTGGGAGGTTGTTGATCGCCCTTATGGATGCAAGCCTGTGGGATGCAAATGGGTGTTCAAGAAAAAGCTTAGGCCTGATGGTACTATCGAAAAGTACAAGGCTAGACTTGTGGCCAAGGGTTATACCCAGAAAGAAGGAGAGGACTATTTTGACACTTACTCACCTGTTGCTCGTTTGACCACTATTCGAGTGCTACTCTCACTGGCAGCCTCCTATGGGCTTCTCGTTCATCAAATGGACGTGAAGACAGCTTTCCTAAATGGGGAGTTGGAAGAGGAGATCTATATGGATCAGCCTGATGGGTTTGTAGCAAATGGTCAAGAGAGAAAGGTGTGCAAGCTGTTGAAGTCTTTGTATGGCCTCAAGCAAGCACCTAAGCAGTGGCATGAGAAGTTTGATCGAACCCTAACCTCTGTTAGTTTTGTTTCGAACGAAGCGACAAATGTGTGTACTATCGTTTTGGTGGAGGTGATGGAGTGATTCTGTGTCTGTATGTGGATGACATACTGATCTTCGGGACTAACCTTAGTGTGATTAGGAAGTCAAAGAATTTCTCTCTCAGAACTTTGAGATGAAAGATCTGGGAGAGGCCGATGTTATCCTCAATATCAAGCTGGTAAAGGATAGAAATGGTGGGGTGACTCTGTCACAGGCCCACTATGTGGAGAAGATGTTGAGTCGCTTTGGTTACAGTGACTTCAAGTCTGTCTCAACTCCTTATGATGCCAGTCTGATATTGAAAAAGAATAAAAGGATAACGAGAGATCAACTGAGATACTCTCAAATAATTGGTTCATTGATGTATCTAGCCAGCGCTACAAGGCCTGACATCGCATACGCTGTAAGCAAATTGAGTCGGTTTGTTTCAAACCCAGGCGATGATCACTGGAGAGCTCTTGAAAGAGTAATGCGCTATCTAGTAGGAACAATGGACTATGGAATTCATTATACCGGGGACCCTAAGGTTCTAGAAGGGTATAGTGATTCGAACTGGATATCAGATGCTGATGAGCTCAAGGCCACGAGTGGTTATGTGTTCACACTCGGAGGTGGCGCTGTCTCCTGGAAGTCTTGCAAGCAGACCATCTTAACAAGGTCAACAATGGAAGCAGAACTCACAGCACTGGATACTGCCACAGTTGAGGCTGAATGGCTTCGTGAACTCCTTACTGACCTGCCGATAGTTGAAAAACCGATACCGGCAATTCTGATGAACTGTGATAATCAAACTGTGATTATCAAGGTGAACAGTTCTAAGGACAACATGAAGTCATCCAGACATGTAAAAAGGCGGTTAAAGTCTGTCAGGAAACTGAGAAACTCCGGAGTTATAGCCTTGGATTATATTGAGACGGCTAAAACCTGGCAGATCAATTCACAAAGGGTCTCTCACGCAATGTGATAGACTATGCATCTTTGGAATTGGGCTTGAGACCCACGTGAGTTACTCTATGGTTGAAACCCATTCTGTGTGATCGGAGATCCCGTGAAGCAGTATGGAGCAACAAGCTATAGTGTAACTGAGAGAAGAGAACCTTTAATGAAGGCTCATTCCATGAGAAGATGCATTTCTCTTCAACCCTGTAAGGTAGGATGGTGTATACCTTAATGTGCTCCAAGTGGTTTCATGGAACAAGGCAGTTGTTTCATTGAAACAGAGATGTTGTCCTACAGAACATCTTTAAGGACACACCTATATGAGCCTGACTACTGGTCACAGTCTATGAGATTCGGGTGATCTCTAGAAACTCATGAAAGGCATGGAGTATGACCCATAAGCTCCAAAACAGCGGGGATGCTACTGCAGCCTAGTATCAGTGTAGAGCTCTGGTGAAACTTGTTCGCACAAAACTGGCAATTCAAGGCATAGTCCATTGTTCAGTTGTGAACGAATGTAACCCTAGTCCTAGATGGAAAGTTCAACTTAACAGTCTCCATCAAATACTGGTATATCAAAGAGGATCTGAGAACATTTCAAGTACGGCTTAGAATCTTGGTGGGGATTGTTAGAATATTTGGGTCTGGCCATTATTCTAGTTAGTCTAAAGGATTACAGCCTACTTTTTATGTTATAGTTATTATGGTCAAAACCATACTTGTAATGGAAAAGAACTCTGCTCGGACTGGAAAAGAACCCTGGCAACGCTACGTACGAGTCACAGGGTTGATTCTGCAGAGAACCCTGTGGGTCGCAGACAACCCTGGGGGTTCTCAAAGACCCTGGCGCTTCTCAAGAACCCTGGCGCTGGCCTGAGTCGTGAGCCTGACTTGCGTGCGGGAGGGATCTCCCTGTGCTGGTTATGGAAACTGAAGACGCGGTATTGGAAGAGCAGATTATGGCAATCACTGATACCATAATTCAGCCTTCCATAATTCAGCCTTCCATAACTCAGCCTTCCTGATTCTCTCCCGTCTAGGTTCATCCTCTCGTCTCACCCAAGGGCTATGAATAGAGGAGAGCCATCTTCTCCTGTGGTACAGAGTTTTGGAGTCCATTACTTCTCCTCCTTCCTCTGCTGTAAATCTGCCTCCCCATCGCCGGCGCTGCGCGCACACCACCGGCGAGAGCAGGTGCCTCCGACACCATTGCCTCCTTGAGATCCTGCTCGGGATATCGGGGCAATCAGGTTTCTGGGGAGCGTCTCTACGCGACTGCTCGCCCAGAACCTGTTACGTCTTCACCGGCGTACGGTTCACCGTCCTGGGGACTCCGCCGCCGTCGAACGACTACACTGCGCCTCGTCTTCTTCCTGCACGACTCCGGCGCTCGGACTGCACTGCGTCAACGGATCTTCCTGCATCGAATCTGTACGACTACTTCGAGCAAGGCCAGTCGAGAAATATCATGAGTACAGATGATATTCCTCCAGCTGGTAACGGCGCAACCAATGCCTTTGGCAGAGGTCCCGCCCCAGGGTACTTTTCGATGTCCGAACTGTTATCCTTTATCTTATTCGTGTTCTTATTTAGATCTGTGTTAATTTGAACACGTGCACATGGATCGTTTCACTCATTATAGTCATGCAAATATTCATGAATTCAATTATAACTTTTGGAATTAAAATATGGCCTATTGCAGATAGTTATCCAACACTTATCACATAGAAACTATACCAATACCAGGATGTGATGGTGGAGGAGAGCTTGAGCTTGGGTGCTGTCATGCGGGCGATGGTTAACTTCCTCCTGCCATTTCAAACACAGCGGACAGTGGGGGAGGTATGTGAACTTTTTGTGCCATGAGGCTCGTTTCTGGTTCCATGATCAGTGGAGGGTACATCGAAGAGTGCATTCCCATCCAGGAATGACATTTTCATCCTGCTTACAGCAACTTCAACGAAGACAATGAATTAAACAACATTTGGACTGAGGTTGTGAAGGGTAAAGCAGTCCTCTCATTTTTATTTGTTGGAGTACGTTAGGTAAAACAAAGACTACATTTATGGATTCTTTATTTCTATATATATGGAACTGAATAAATACAACCATAGCCTTAAAATATTCCTTGATTTGTTCTAATATCATGAAGAATTTAATGTAAAGGTTAGTTGGGATGACTCAAATCGTTTGGTGCTTTTCTAGCTCAGAGTAAAGATCAATCTTGAGATAACTCTAAATTTAGTGATATCTCGATCTCTTCCTTCTTTTTACATCTGATACATGGCCAAATCTTTAAATTATCACTTAATTTACAAAATCTGTGTTGCCTGCTTTGTTTGTCTTGGCTCTGAAATGTTATACTAGCCTGACAGACGAGCAACCTTGAAATCCATGAGAATTTTCTAAATTTAACACAAGAATCTTTCCTGTTTTGCAATGCACATACCCCGTCATGGTTGGACTTTCGTGTAAAAATGCAACAACCCTATAAGAAATGGAATAAATTATGTTGGGTATAAGATCTTGCTTGGTGCTTGCTCCTGAAGGATGTTTACTGACGCAATATATTTGTTCGCTATAAGTTGAGTTTTAAATAGATCCCGCTTGGGTGCTTGCTCCTTTTAGGTCAATAGAACGTAGTAAGGGGTGGGTTATTCAAATATCCTAACCCATCTCTCTTTTGTTGAAACTGGATTATATTTTTATGAAATCTATATTAGGACATGAAATATGGTTTTAGCCACCGTAGCAACGCATGGGTATGGACATATAATAGAGCAAATTGATTGTTTTGTTTTGCAGCAAAAAAATTATTTCATTTAATTATTTTCTTTTACAGTGTTCTATATTGTTCGTTGTAAAATTTTTGCTGTCCCGTAGCAACGTACAAGCACGAACCTAGTATACTATAGGGGGGCTTGTTGGCAAGGGATGATGTTGAGGAGAAGACGAAGGATAAGGTATTCATGCTGGACGACGGACAAGCCATGACTAAGCGAGTTGGAACTATTGAGTGGGAGACGGGAGAGGGCACAAGGACGGCTGAAAACATTTTCATATTGCTTGGATTTCCACATGGATCCTCTGGGGCAGCACAGCTCGCCTTGGCACCGTGGCTAGTGTGGAGCAATTGTTTGGGGCTGTTCGGGGCTTTCTCCTGGAACGTGACAACATAAACCAGTAGTCTAGGACGGGTGAACCCTGTATAATTTTTTCCTTTTTGACCCACGTCCTGATAAGATAAGAGGACGGCTAACGGCTTGGGGTAAGCTCGAGATATACTTGTAGCGGCTTGGGTTGGGGAGACTGGGGTGAAAACGGTTACGGAAATTCCCGATTGACCGAGATTCGTTCGAATAATTCAGAACAATGAAACCGGAAACGTACAGCATCGAAATACGGATGGAATGGGAAATAAGATTCGACATGATACGATATTGCATTTGTTCAGCGAATAGCTATATCCGAACCGTTTTCCCTTGAAATTTATGGAATTCGATTGGCACTGGTCACCAGTGATGTTGTCCTGCGATTCTCGTGCATGTATGCCGGCCGCTGCTCGCGACTGCCAGCCCATAGGCCCCTCCCGGGATTCGACTTCAGGTATGTTTAGATTGGAA
>JACEFO010003238.1:0-12780 GCA_015342445.1 Digitaria exilis | reverse complement strand
TCTAATGGCAACTCCAGCTGAAATCAATTAGGAACAAGTGAAAAATATATAAGAATAAACTGAATATGACTATATGTTTTATCATCAACTTTGGTTAGAAAATAAAACACATAGTGACCTTTAACATTCAAACTTAATCACCTTTGGGTAGAAAAAGTAATAATGCATGAAATAAACATATCTATAAAATCATAATATCATTATTCTCAACTTTGGTCAGAAATAATAATATCACAATTATTCTGAAATTCTAATCTATGACATTTGTAAAATAAATCATCCCTTTGGTTCAAATTTCAGATTCACAAGCTCCAAAATAATTATTGCAGCGGAAACTGGTAAGTATTTTATTCTATTCAGAAGCCAAATTCTATAATCTATTCTTAATCATTTATCCTTGGTTCAAAATGGAATAGAGATTTAAAATTCTGTGCAAACTTTCATATCAATGTAAATAATTTGCTTTCTGAAATGAATAAAAAATTGAACTCTGTGCAGATAGGCCGCCCATACGGCCCGAATCGGGAGCGTGGCCCAGGCAACCTCGCTCACACGGCCTGCGCTCGGCTCGGGGCCAGCCAACGCGCTTCGCCCAGCTGCGTGCGGCCAGTAGGGCGTGACGGCGTCCCCGCTTCCTAGTCCACAACCTGGGACTGGACGGGATTTTTTCATCCACGCCTGTGGCCATAAGTGGTCCGCTCGGCTCGGGCGATCTCGGCCGTCTGATTCGATCGACGGCCAACGTCTTTCTGCCAGGATAAAGAACAGGCGTCGGTTCTAACCCTAACCTAGGTCATTCTTCTGTTCTCCCCTTTGGCCGCAGCCGTATCTGTGCGCCGCCGGCGAGCAGATCGCCGTCGCGCCTCATCTTCGCCACCGCCGCCATTCGCGCATGGTAACTCCATTGCCGGGAGCCTTCTTCTTCGTCTCCCTCACTCTTTTCTCCAGGCGCATTGCAGCAGCGGAGGTTCCTGGCGCCCGCCGCATATGCATTCGCCGGTGCCGTGCGCACACCGTACAGGGTGAACGCGCCACCGTCGAGTGGGTTTGCGTTGGTGCCTCTGGTGCACTCGTTCACCGGCGTCCCAGGCGGCGAGCACATCTCCTTTGGCGCCCTCGACACTCGCGTCCCCGGCGCCGAGTGCGGTAAGTCTCTTTTCCGGCGTTGTTCACCGGATCTGTGTGTGGAAATGGATCTGTGGTGTGGGATATGGATCTGTTTGTTTGGGGATTTTCTTGTGCAATCCGAAATGGATTTGATGTGGATCTGTTCTAGGGTTTCGGAATTTTCTTCTGTTTCTCTCTTGATTTCTTTTGAAATCCTTTTCTCTTTTCTCTAGATCCGAACTAGATCTACACATCTAGGTAGGCGACTGATACCAATTGTTAGATCTGTTGTGGTGCTAAGTGTTTAGATCTAGAAGGAAAAATACTTGATCTGTGAGTGTGTATATGTGATCTGTGAGTGTGTATGTGTCTATGTGTGGAATCCTAGATCTAGGAATGGAGAAAAGGAGAGGAATTAGATCCATACCATCACGAGTAGAGGTGTTGGATGGCTCGGTGGATGCCATAGCGGGTTCATTGAGGGAGATCTGCTCTCGGGCAGCAATGTTCGGGGGAAGAGGAGGAAGCTCTGCGTAGTAGATCTCGTCGGCCCTCCGGTCGCCACCGGCTTTGGCCAGGGACGACGGTGGACGTCGTGGTGGAGTTTAGTCCCACCGCCGGAGCGCTAACCCTCTCGATCGGTCTGGGTTTGAGGTGTCGGTGGGGAGAGTACTCAGTTCAACCTCGTGAGTAGAGCTGTGGCCCCACCACTCTCTTTATAGCGCTGGCGACAGGGCCACACCAACCATGTTGGGTTGGCGCCCTGGTCAGGGCGCAGACCAAGGGCCATGGCCTTTGAGCCTCTGTGACTGAGGAGATCAATCCAACACCGCATGCCTTCGTCGGCAGGTCCCACGACGAACAGATGCAACGGCGTGGGCATCTTCATCAACGTAGAAGTGACGGTCCAGCTTGCTGTAGCGGGTGAGGCAGAGCACGCCCCTCGAAGCTCATCGACCGGACTACCTCCTCCTGCTCTGCGGAGAGCTTATCGATGAAACGGCGGACCGCGAGGATGGAGAAGCGGTTTTCCACCGTCATGACATCGCCAAACATCATTGTCGCCGTCGTCCTCTGCCACGGATGCCATGCGCAGAGTGTTTCCACGCCGACATGGTAACGACGTCCCTGCCTTGATGATTTCTATTCTAGTAATCCCTATTCCTAGAAAGCATGTAAGGGGTGGTGTGCACAGTTCTATCATCGTACGTCGCTCGGCCTCCTCTCCCTTTCGTCGTCCGTCGCCCGAACGTTATCATCGTCCGCTAATTACGCCCTCCCTCCCTTTCCCGTCGTAGCCAGAATGCCACCTCGCCGTCGCCTCCCTGCGTTCGAGATCCCCTCCCATCGTGCGCCAGGACTCCCTCCCATCATCGCCAGGAGGTTCACGCCGTCGTCCATGCCTCCGATCCGCAGCCAAACAATCGTTGAAAAACAGATATATAACAACCGCCTTTCTCAACGGGCGCATGCACGGCTCCCTCCTTCGATTCGCCGACGGCGGACACCGCGGCCGACGGACCAAATGTCACGCGCCCGGAGCTGCCGCTCCCGCCAGCGTGCCCGCCGCCCTCGACACAGACGCCGCCTCCTGCCGGTGCCGCTGGGAACAGGCGGGCGCGGCTCGGCGAGGCGAAGCGGGTGGGTCCTCGTGTTCGTCGTTGTCAGGCGCGTTCCCCCAGGGGCGGTGACAAATGGGGAGGAAGTCGCCCGAGTCCAAAGCCGTCATTGGCAAGCCCATCACTGGCGTTTCGACTCAAGGCCTGCTCGCGCATCCGCCTGAGGTCTTATGAAGGGGTAAAGGCTTCTGGACGGCGTACCGTGCGGTGCTCGAGGATGCGGACCACGGTCACCAAGACGCTCAAAGAGGTGAATGCTTGGCAGGGCGCGGTTTCTGAGCAGTCAGAATGCTTTGGGAGGATTGGTGTGGGTGTTATTGGAGTTGACAGCGTCGTCGTGTTGGTGCTCTTGCTTCTGCCAAAACGAGAAAGCGTGGTTTTGTTTGCATTTATTATCAGCAAGGTAAGTGTATCCAATGCTCGTGCCTTCATGTATGATTCCTGCTTCCCGACCTCTCTTTCTGTTCTTCACTTTCGTAGATTTCAGTGCTCAATTGTGGGATACTCTCAATGTGTTCCTTTCAATAACTGCCACCTTTTGTTTGTTTGTTGGTTGTTATGCAACGTAGCATGATGATAGTGACAGAGATAGTGGCATTAAAGGGGGTGTTGGATCTACAACTTAAAAGTCCTTATTGTTAGAATATTTTGGGTCTGGCCCATTATTCCTAGTTTAGTGCTAAAGGATTACAAGCCTACTTTTTATGTTATAGTTATTATGGTCAAAACCATACTTGTAAATGGAAAAGAACTCTGCTCGGACTGGAAAAGAACCCTGGCAACGCTACGTACGAGTCACAGGGTTGATTCTGCAGAGAACCCTGTGGGTCGCAGACAACCCTGGGGTTCTCAAAGAACCCTGGCGCTTCTCAAAGAACCCTGGCGTGGCCTGAGTCTGAGCCTGACTTGCGTGCGGGAGGGATCTCCCTGTGCTGGTTATGGGAAACTGAAGACGCGGTAATTGGAAGAGCAGATTATGGCAATCACTGATACCATAATTCAGCCTTCCATAATTTCAGCCTTCCATAACTCAGCCTTCCTGATTCTCTCCCGTCTAGGTTCATCCTCTCGTCTCACCCAAGGGCTATGAATAGAGAGAGCCATCTTCTCCTGTGGTACAGAGTTTTTGGAGTCCATTACTTCTCCTCCTTCCTCTGCTGTAAATCTGCCTCCCCATCGCGGCGCTGCGCGCACACCACCGGCGAGAGCAGGTGCCTCCGACACCATTGCCTCCTTGAGATCCTGCTCGGGATATCGGGGCAATCAGGTTTCTGGGGAGCGTCCTCTACGCGACTGCTCGCCCAGAACTGTTACGTCTTCACCGGCGTACGGTTCACCGTCCTGGGACTCCGCCGCCGTCGAACGACTACACTGCGCCTCGTCTTCTTCCTGCACGACTCCGGCGCTCGGACTGCACTGCGTCAACGGATCTTCCTGCATCGAATCTGTACGACTACTTCGAGCAAGGCCAGTCGAGAAATATCATGAGTACAGATGATATTCCTCCAGCTGGTAACGGCGCAACCAATGCCTTTGGCAGAGGTCCCGCCCCAGGGTACTTTTCGATGTCCGAACTGTTATCCTTATCTTATTCGTGTTCTTATTTAGATCTGTGTTAAATTGAAACACGTGCACATGGATCGTTTCACTCATTATAGTCATGCAAATATTCATGAATTCAATTATAACTTTTGGAATTAAAATATGGCCTATTGCAGATAGTTATCCAACAATCCAGAAAACCTGATTTTAGTGATAATTATGTTGATAGGTTTTCTGTTGCTCAATTTGCTTCATCCATTAAACCAAACACTTTTGACGGTACAAATTTTGTGAGTTGGCGTGAACGGATGGTACTGTGGTTGACCACCATGGGCATCATGGATGTGCGGAAGGGAAGCCCGAACAATGCACCTCCGAGCAGGGAAGTGCGTTCGAGGTTAAAGATAATCTCTTCCGCGGATGCATCCTTGGTGTGATTGCCCCACATTTGATTAATCCCCTTCTTAAGAAGAAGACAGGGAAAGAGATGTGGGACGCCCTTGATGCTCAGTACGGAGTGTCTGATGCCGGCAGTGAGCTGTATCTTATGGAGCAGTTCCTAGACTACAGGATGGTGGAAGACCGTCCTGTGGTGGAACAAGCTAATGAGTTGCATGTGCTGGCTAAAGACCTTGGCTGTTGCAACAAAGAGAACCCTTGCGTGCTGCCCGACAAGTTTGTGGCCGGAGGTATCATCTCCAAGCTGCCACCTTCTTGGAGGGACTTTGCTACTTCTCTGAAACACAGGAGGCAGGAGTTCACGATTGATGGACTCATTGGCACTCTTGATGTGGAGGAAAAGGCGAGAGCAAAGGACGTACGTAACAAGGGGACACCTGTCGGTGCAAGCGCGAACTTTGTTCAAAAGAACATTAATGCTCGCACCAACAACAAGGGCAAAGGCAAGAAACCGCCTCAGCCACAGAACCCTGGGAAGACTAACAAACCGCCGGGTTCAAGAAGAAGAAGGGAGCCTGCTATGTGTGCGGGAGTGAGGATCACTTTGCTGGAAAGTGTCCTCAACGCAAAGAAGGCAAGTCTGCCAACATGGTTATTAGCGAGCCTGCAGGAACATTGGGGTACGGTAATTATTTACCTACAGTTCTTTCAGTTATGTGTACACCCGAGTGGTGGGTGGACACTGGCGCTAACATTCATGTATGTGCTGACATTTCCTTGTTTTCTTCATACCAGGTCGGGGGGACTACCTCCTTGCTGATGGGGAACGGAGATCATGCGCGTGTACTTGGTGTTGGTACGGTCAATCTGAAGTTTACTTCGGGAAAGATCGTGCAGCTGAAGAACGTGCAGCATGTCCCCACCATCAAGAAGAATCTAGTCAGCGGCTCTCTACTCTGTAGAGATGGTTTTAAATTAGTCTTCGAGTCAAATAAATGTATCCTGTCAAGGTTTGGAACCTTTGTTGGTAAAGGTTATGATAGCGGAGGTTTGTTCCGTTTTTCACTTGATGATGGATGTAATAAAGTAGTGAACAACATTGTTAACGTTGATGAATCTAATGTTTGGCATTCGAGGCTTTGTCACGTTAATTTTGGTTGTATGTCACGACTTGCAAACCTGAGTTTAATTCCAAAGTTTACTTTTGCCAAGAATTCTAAGTGCCTTGCATGTGTTGGTTCAAAACAAACTCACAAGCCACACGTGGCTGCTGAGGCGAGAGACTTGGCACCTCTAGAATTAATTCATTCTGATCTCTGTGAGATGAATGGAGTATTGACAAAAGGTGGAAAGAAATATTTCATGACTCTTATAGATGATAGCACTAGATATTGTTATATTTACTTGTTGGAAACTAAAGATGAAGCTCTTCACTACTTTAAAATCTATAAAGCTGTAGTAGAAAACCAACTTGAGAAGAAAATCAAAAGGATTAGGTCAGATCGCGGTGGCGAGTACTTTTCAAAGTCGTTTGACTTATTCTGCGAAGAACACGGTATTATTCATGAGAGGACACCTCCCTACTCTCCCCAATCAAACGGGGTTGCCGAAAGAAAGAACCGAACCTTGACTGACTTGGTTAACGCCATGTTGGATACCTCGGGACTTTCTAGGGAATGGTGGGGTGAGGCTATATTGACAGCATGTCATGTCCTAAACCGTGTACCTCCAAAGAATAAAGAAAAGACACCATTCGAGGAATGGGAAAAGAAAAGGCTAACGCTTTCCTATTTGCGTACTTGGGGTTGTTTGGCCAAAGCATGTGTGCCCATCAACAAGAAGCGCAAACTTGGACCTAAAACTGTAGATTGTGTTCTTCTTGGTTATGCTATTCATAGCGTTGGATATAGATTCCTGGTAGTGAACTCTGGAGTACCTGACATGGTGGTCGGTACAATTTTTGAGACCAGAGATGCTACGTTCTTTGAGAACATGTTTCCAATGAAAAATGGAACAAGTTCATCTAGGCAAGAGATTATCGAGGATGATATCTCTGCCGAACCGATCGTACACGATGGGTTCTCTCATGTGAGACATCCTGAGGAGGATAACAATGAAGCTCCTAGAAGGAGTAAGAGACAGAAGACTGCAAGTCCTTTAGTGATGACTTCATTGTATACCTCGTGGATGATACGCCTAGGACCATTAAAGAGGCATATTCAACTCCTGACGCTGACTACTGGAGGGAAGCTGTCAGAAATGAAATGGACTCTATCATGACTAATGGTACCTGGGAGGTTGTTGATCGCCCTTATGGATGCAAGCCTGTGGGATGCAAATGGGTGTTCAAGAAAAAGCTTAGGCCTGATGGTACTATCGAAAAGTACAAGGCTAGACTTGTGGCCAAGGGTTATACCCAGAAAGAAGGAGAGGACTATTTTGACACTTACTCACCTGTTGCTCGTTTGACCACTATTCGAGTGCTACTCTCACTGGCAGCCTCCTATGGGCTTCTCGTTCATCAAATGGACGTGAAGACAGCTTTCCTAAATGGGGAGTTGGAAGAGGAGATCTATATGGATCAGCCTGATGGGTTTGTAGCAAATGGTCAAGAGAGAAAGGTGTGCAAGCTGTTGAAGTCTTTGTATGGCCTCAAGCAAGCACCTAAGCAGTGGCATGAGAAGTTTGATCGAACCCTAACCTCTGTTAGTTTTGTTTCGAACGAAGCCGACAAATGTGTGTACTATCGTTTTGGTGGAGGTGATGGAGTGATTCTGTGTCTGTATGTGGATGACATACTGATCTTCGGGACTAACCTTAGTGTGATTAAGGAAGTCAAAGAATTTCTCTCTCAGAACTTTGAGATGAAAGATCTGGGAGAGGCCGATGTTATCCTCAATATCAAGCTGGTAAAGGATAGAAATGGTGGGGTGACTCTGTCACAGGCCCACTATGTGGAGAAGATGTTGAGTCGCTTTGGTTACAGTGACTTCAAGTCTGTCTCAACTCCTTATGATGCCAGTCTGATATTGAAAAAGAATAAAAGGATAACGAGAGATCAACTGAGATACTCTCAAATAATTGGTTCATTGATGTATCTAGCCAGCGCTACAAGGCCTGACATCGCATACGCTGTAAGCAAATTGAGTCGGTTTGTTTCAAACCCAGGCGATGATCACTGGAGAGCTCTTGAAAGAGTAATGCGCTATCTAGTAGGAACAATGGACTATGGAATTCATTATACCGGGGGACCCTAAGGTTCTAGAAGGGTATAGTGATTCGAACTGGATATCAGATGCTGATGAGCTCAAGGCCACGAGTGGTTATGTGTTCACACTCGGAGGTGGCGCTGTTTCCTGGAAGTCTTGCAAGCAGACCATCTTAACAAGGTCAACAATGGAAGCAGAACTCACAGCACTGGATACTGCCACAGTTGAGGCTGAATGGCTTCGTGAACTCCTTACTGACCTGCCGATAGTTGAAAAACCGATACCGGCAATTCTGATGAACTGTGATAATCAAACTGTGATTATCAAGGTGAACAGTTCTAAGGACAACATGAAGTCATCCAGACATGTAAAAAGGCGGTTAAAGTCTGTCAGGAAACTGAGAAACTCCGGAGTTATAGCCTTGGATTATATTGAGACGGCTAAAAACCTGGCAGATCAATTCACAAAGGGTCTCTCACGCAATGTGATAGACTATGCATCTTTGGAATTGGGCTTGAGACCCACGTGAGTTACTCTATGGTTGAAACCCATTCTGTGTGATCGGAGATCCCGTGAAGCAGTATGGAGCAACAAGCTATAGTGTAACTGAGAGAAGAGAACCTTTAATGAAGGCTCATTCCATGAGAAGATGCATTTCTCTTCAACCCTGTAAGGTAGGATGGTGTATACCTTAATGTGCTCCAAGTGGTTTCATGGAACAAGGCAGTTGTTTCATTGAAACAGAGATGTTGTCCTACAGAACATCTTTAAGGAACACACCTATATGAGCCTGACTACTGGTCACAGTCTATGAGATTCGGGTGATCTCTAGAAACTCATGAAAGGCATGGAGTATGACCCATAAGCTCCAAAACAGCGGGGATGCTACTGCAGCCTAGTATCAGTGTAGAGCTCTGGTGAAACTTGTTCGCACAAAACTGGCAATTCAAGGCATAGTCCATTGTTCAGTTGTGAACGAATGTAACCCTAGTCCTAGATGGAAGTTCAACTTAACAGTCTCCATCAAATACTGGTATATCAAAGAGGATCTGAGAACATTTCAAGTACGGCTTAGAATCCTTGGTGGGGATTGTTAGAATATTTGGGTCTGGCCCATTATTCTAGTTAGTCTAAAGGATTACAGCCTACTTTTTATGTTATAGTTATTATGGTCAAAACCATACTTGTAATGGAAAAGAACTCTGCTCGGACTGGAAAAGAACCCTGGCAACGCTACGTACGAGTCACAGGGTTGATTCTGCAGAGAACCCTGTGGGTCGCAGACAACCCTGGGGGTTCTCAAAGAACCCTGGCGCTTCTCAAAGAACCCTGGCGCTGGCCTGAGTCTGAGCCTGACTTGCGTGCGGGAGGGATCTCCCTGTGCTGGTTATGGAAACTGAAGACGCGGTAATTGGAAGAGCAGATTATGGCAATCACTGATACCATAATTCAGCCTTCCATAATTCAGCCTTCCATAACTCAGCCTTCCTGATTCTCTCCCGTCTAGGTTCATCCTCTCGTCTCACCCAAGGGCTATGAATAGAGAGAGCCATCTTCTCCTGTGGTACAGAGTTTTTGGAGTCCATTACTTCTCCTCCTTCCTCTGCTGTAAATCTGCCTCCCCATCGCCGGCGCTGCGCGCACACCACCGGCGAGAGCAGGTGCCTCCGACACCATTGCCTCCTTGAGATCCTGCTCGGGATATCGGGGCAATCAGGTTTCTGGGGAGCGTCTCTACGCGACTGCTCGCCCAGAACTGTTACGTCTTCACCGGCGTACGGTTCACCGTCCTGGGGACTCCGCCGCCGTCGAACGACTACACTGCGCCTCGTCTTCTTCCTGCACGACTCCGGCGCTCGGACTGCACTGCGTCAACGGATCTTCCTGCATCGAATCTGTACGACTACTTCGAGCAAGGCCAGTCGAGAAATATCATGAGTACAGATGATATTCCTCCAGCTGGTAACGGCGCAACCAATGCCTTTGGCAGAGGTCCCGCCCCAGGGTACTTTTCGATGTCCGAACTGTTATCCTTTATCTTATTCGTGTTCTTATTTAGATCTGTGTTAAATTTGAACACGTGCACATGGATCGTTTCACTCATTATAGTCATGCAAATATTCATGAATTCAATTATAACTTTTGGAATTAAAATATGGCCTATTGCAGATAGTTATCCAACACTTATCACATAGAAACTATACCAATACCAGGATGTGATGGTGGAGGAGAGCTTGAGCTTGGTGCTGTCATGCGGGCGATGGTTAACTTCCTCCTGCCATTTCAAACACAGCGGACAGTGGGGAGGTATGTGAACTTTTTGTGCCCATGAGGCTCGTTTCTGGTTCCATGAATCAGTGGAGGGTACATCGAAGAGTGCATTCCCATCCAGGAAATGACATTTTCATCCTGCTTACAGCAACTTCAACGAAGACAATGAATTAAACAACATTTGGACTGAGGTTGTGAAGGGTAAAGCAGTCCTCTCATTTTTATTTGTTGGAGTACGTTAGGTAAAACAAAGACTACATTTATGGATTCTTTATTTCTATATATATGGAACTAATAAATACAACCATAGCCCTTAAATATTCCTTGATTTGTTCTAATATCATGAAGAATTTAATGTAAAGTTAGTTGGGATGACTCAAATCGTTTGGTGCTTTTCTAGCTCAGAGTAAAGATCAATCTTGAGATAACTCTAAATTTAGTGATATCTCGATCTCTTCCTTCTTTTTACATCTGATACATGGCCAAATCTTTAAATTATCACTTAATTTACAAAATCTGTGTTGCCTGCTTTGTTTGTCTTGGCTCTGAAATGTTATACTAGCCTGACAGACGAGCAACCTTGAAATCCATGAGAATTTCTAAATTTAACACAAGAATCTTTCCTGTTTTGCAATGCACATACCCCGTCATGGTTGGACTTTCGTGTAAAAAATGCAACAACCCTATAAGAAATGGAATAAATTATGTTGGGTATAAGATCTTGCTTGGTGCTTGCTCCTGAAAGGATGTTTACTGACGCAATATATTTGTTCGCTATAAGTTGAGTTTTAAATAGATCCCGCTTGGTGCTTGCTCCTTTTAGGTCAATAGAACGTAGTAAGGGGTGGGTTATTCAAATATCCTAACCCATCTCTCTTTTGTTGAAACTGGATTATATTTTATGAAATCTATATTAGGACATGAAATATGGTTTTAGCCACCGTAGCAACGCATGGGTATGGACATATAATAGAGCAAATTGATTGTTTTGTTTTGCAGCAAAAAAATTATTTCATTTAATTATTTTCTTTTACAGTGTTCTATATTGTTCGTTGTAAAATTTTGCTGTCCCGTAGCAACGTACAAGCACGAACCTAGTATACTATAGGGGGGCTTGTTGGCAAGGGATGATGTTGAGGAGAAGACGAAGGATAAGGTATTCATGCTGGACGACGGACAAGCCATGACTAAGCGAGTTTGGAACATTGAGTGGGAGACGGGAGAGGGCACAAGGACGGCTGAAAACATTTTCATATTGCTTGGATTTCCACATGGATCCCTCTGGGCAGCACAGCTCGCCTTGGCACCGTGGCTAGTGTGGAGCAATGTTTGGGGCTGTTCGGGGCTTCTCCTGGAACGTGACAACATAAACAGTAGTCTAGACGGGTGAACCCTGTATAATTTTTCCTTTTTGACCCACGTCCTGATAAGATAAGAGGGACGGCTAACGGCTTGGGGTAAGCTCGAGATATACTTGTAGCGGCTTGGGTTGGGGAGACTGGGTGAAAACGGTTACGGAAATTCCCGATTGACCGAGATTCGTTTCCGAAAAATTCAAGAAACAATGAAACGGAAAAAGTACACATCCGAAACGGAATGGAAATGGGAAAAATAATTCGGAAATGATAACGATATTGCATTTGTTCCACCGAATAGCTATACCGACCGTTTTCCTTGGAAATTTTCATCGGAATTCCGAATTGGCACTGGTCACCAAGTGAGTTTCCTGCGATTCTCTGCAGTATGCACGGCCGCTGCTGCGACTCCAGCTCCATGGCCCCTCCGGATTCGACTTCAGGTATGTTTAGATTGGAAATGATTCCCCGAAAATATTTTAGTTCCAGGGTCTCGACGTGGGGGTGCTCCGGCGGCCGAAAATCGCGATTTGGGGGAAATCTCGATTTCTCGCCGGAGAAGCGACAATAGCTTGGGGGAAGTGGGGGGATTTGGAGCTAGGGTAGAGGTTTAGCTTCGTGCGCGACGAATTTGGGAATGGTGGAGAGTGGGAGGTGAATTTTGCCTCGAAGCTCGCTCGGTTCGCGCGGCGCAAGGAAGAAGATGACGGGGAAGTGCGCGAGGAGTCAAACTGGAGGGGTGAGCGAGTGAGTGGAGTGTGAGAGGGGTTCGGTGGGAGGCTTGGGCACGCGAGAGTGGCACAGTGTTGCCTTGGGAGCGTGCGAGCGCGTGCGTGGCTGTCGCGGTCGCCATTGATGGCGTGGCGAGCTCGAACAGAGCGCACGCGCGCGGTTGGACGTCAAAGATCGTCGCGTGATGGAGTGGAGATCTTCAGCAGGGTCTTTGGCGCGACGCGGACGGATTCTACCGCCTGCAGGGCGCGCAGCGCGGCGGAGCGCGCGTGCGGCCACGGCGGCGCGCGACCGGCATGATGACGTTCCGCGGCGCGAGGCGAGGCGACTCGACGGCGGCGAAGTGATGGCTCGGGAGGGGCCGGACAAGTGCTAGGCGACAAGCGCCAGCGTCCGCCGCGGCTCGGCCAGCTCGGCGCCGCCTGCGCCGCTCGCCGGCCACGTGGCGGCCGAGCTTCGGCCAGCGCAGGGGCGCGCCAGGGCACTGTTGCTTGCCCGTGGAGCTCCGTTTTCAAATTTGAATTTTCTCCAAAAATTTGAAATGAA
>JACEFO010003236.1:0-27344 GCA_015342445.1 Digitaria exilis | reverse complement strand
GGCTGGGTTCTCATCGAGAAAGAATCCTGCCCACCACTGGCTATCACTGCGCCGGGCGAACGGCGGTGAAAGGAGGTCGGAGAGGTGGGGAAAAGAACCAGTGGCTTACCACGAGTCGAACGATGACGGTTGGGAGGCCGGAAAAAGGCTCGTAAATCGCCGGCGACGTGCGGTGGCAGTGCGGTCGCCGCGGCTCGATTCCGGCGAAGTGAGTGGCTCTCACCGGAGTTGGAGGGGTCCGTGAGCACCAGCGGGACTCGGCAAAGCTTAGTGGAAAGCTTGGTTGACCTCGGGGAGGGCTCGAAGTAGGGGCTCGACGTGCGCGTGGTCCGGCGGCCGGAAATGCGGACTTGGGCGAAATCCGATTTCTCGCCGGAGAGTTGGGGATAGCTCGCGAGAAGTGGGGGATTGGAAGCTAGGGAGGTGGTCTAGCTCTGTGTGCGAGGGATTTGGGAATGGTGGAGGATCGAGGACGAAAGTGGCTTTGAAGCTAGGCTCGGTCCGCGCGGCTGGAGGTTGAAGACGACGGACTTGAGCGTGAGGAGGAGAAATGGCAGTGTTGTGGACTGAGGAAGTGATGAGAGACTCGGTGGAGTGCTTAGGTACGCAAAAGAGCAATGAGTTGCCTCGGGAGCGCGCGTGAGGAGAGAAGGTCGACGTGACGCGCCATTGATGCGCGCCGAGCTCGAACAGAGCGCGCGCGACACGTTGGGCGAGGGAGATTGTGGCGTGATCGCTGGGGATCCTCCACAGTGCTCCTTGGCGCGTAGCGAGCGAGCATCGCGACTGCGGGGCGGCGCTGCGCGGCTGCGACCAGTGCCAAGCGAGCTCGTCATGATGGCGCTCCGCGGCGCGAGGCAGCAGTGCGCCGTCGCCCGCGACGTGACGGTACGGAAGGCTTGGACAAACGCGTGAGGACAAAAGCTAGCTGCCGCCACGGCTCGGCCGACCCGACGCGGTCTCCGCCACACGCCGGCCACGTGGCGGCCGGACTCCGGCCGGAGCAGAGCGCGCCAGGGGCGAGCTGGCAGCCCCGTGGAGCTCCTTTGCCCCTTTTGAACTTTCTCCAAAAATTTGAGCTGAACTTCGAAACGTGTAAAATTAAAAGTTGGAGTTTGAGGTGTGGGACACAACTTCCGAGCTTGGACCGGGCACTTCGACCAGGCGCTACGGCGCTTCGAGCTTGAACCGCAAGCTCGAGCTTGCCGAGCCTCGAATGGTCGGAAACGCCACTCGAGGGTGAGTGCCCCCCCCTCGAGCTTGGCTGCGAAGCCTCGAGCGTGCCGGAACGCGCGGCCTCGAATCGTGACGGACTGCGGGGCCTCGAGGGTCCTATCGTGCGGCCTCGAATCGTGACGGACTGCGGGGCCTCGAGGGTCCTATCGTGCGGCCTCGAATCGTGACTGAAACTACTAGCTAGACTCGATCGTCACGGACAATACTGGCCAGGCTCGATCGTCACGGACATACTTGCTAGGCTCGATCGTCACGGACAATACTGGCTAGGCTCGATCGTCACGGACATACTTGCTAGGCTCGATCGTCACGGACAATACTGGTTCGAGGGTCATCAAGCGGAACGAACGCCGTGGCGAGATTTGTTATGAAGGGCTGTATCTGTGATGACAGCAACTCTTATTGTCGGAGATTTTTAAGTTCAGTACCAAAATCTTGAGATTTCTGTTGGGTGTCACCGGACCTTTGTTTTTGAATTTCAGTCTGAATTTTTGGTCAATTTATGAATTCTAACCCCATTGTTTTGCCTTATCTTCCTTTTTATTAATTATTTTATTTAACCTCTCCCTCCTTTCTCAGACCCCTCAATAGTGTCACTAAACATCAGAGGTGCGCTGCTCAAAGAGAGTTTTCAATTTAAAGTCCTTCCTCCTTTTATTTTGAGAGTAAAAATCTTATTTTAACTTAAAGTTAAAACATGGACACATACATGGAGGTTAAAAGCTTATTTATTTTATATGCTCAACTTTTAATTATGTCGTTAACAACTTGACATATATTAAATATTAATTAATTTACATCCTTTGCATTTTATGAAAGCTCATATTGTGAACAAAATCTCATTTTATTATTAAAACCTCAAGATTGCCACATGTAGGCCATGATTAGATCTACAAGCTTTATTAGTCCAAGTGTTTAACCCTAACATTAAATCATTAACAATTATTTTACTAAAGAACATCAGGAGCACTCTAAATATTATTCTATTTATAGCCCAAGGTGAGCTCCTTTAAAAAGGGTGTGTGACCGTGTGTTTTTCATCCCATGTTTAAGTTGGTCTTTCAAACTTGATTTCCTATGTTTGGTAGATTAAGCATCTGAGTTATACATGACTCACCAAGGTTGCAAATGACATTTTTAGATACACAACTTTCATTTGAGAAAGTGGTTTGGTTTTATAATTAGAACATACTTTCCCAACCCTTTCATATTGATCAGACGTTTGTGATGTGCACAACTCTTATCTAAAATTTTTAAATTAGAACCTTGCCTTCTGAAGGTCATTAATATCGTTAGTTGGAATTATTTCATGTGTTGACTTCACATGAGCCATTAGTCCTTTAAGACCTTTAGGGGCATAGAAGCATTACTTAATTTGCCGTTCAATCCTGATTTCTTTTTAGGAAATTTTTATGCGTCGTCTCGAGAGTATGTATTTAGAGTTTTGTTGTGCAACTTGTAAGAGAAGATGTTTACATTTGTACTAGAAAAGTTTTTGTTGGGTTCAAATTTCAAGAACAAAAACACGAGTACAAACTTAACAATCCTCATGTATAATTCTCATTCCTACTAGTGATTTAGTTTCAGGGTTTATAGTTCCTTAGTTTGTTTAATCACTCTTACTTATACGCTTTAAACACCAGGGGTGTTACAGCCTACCCTCCTTAAAAAGAATCTCGTCCCGAGATTCGCATAGGGAGGAAAGGTGGACATTTTATTAGAAGAAAGAGGTGTTGGTTAAAGAAACGCAGATACTACGCACCCAAGTTCTTACAGGTTCACAGCTTGGAGATGATAATTGATACCGGATCTCCGATACAACATCAACGTTGTTCATGTGGGAGCGGTGATGAATGTAGACATGGAAAGCTAAGAGCATCAAGATTTGGCACACAACGCAAAAGTAATACACCACTATTGTCCAGTGAACTTCAGGGCCAATCGGGGAAAAGAATGGGCAAGCCATGGATGGTGTCAAAAAGTCAAAATCTTCCTTGCTCGTCGACTTAATTCTTGTGGAATCCTCAGGTGACTTCTGCTCGAACTCCTTCTTCGGTGAGGTTGGTGCCGTAGACCTTGGTTAAACGACAAGGTGGTTGCCGGGAGGGGCACTTCCTCATGGCTTTACAAAAAGGTGGAGGCAGAGCTTTCTTGTCAAAGAACGGAGGACACGGTGGAGAATGGGCAGCTTGGGTACCGTGGAGGTCGCCGAAGAGAGGCGAGAGCGGTGGAGTGGTGTGACTCAAGTGGAGCACCTTGGAGTGATGGCAGCCATTGGAGAGGCTGCATTTATCGACGGCCGGAGCGGAGCAGCGATAGTGGTGTGTCGACAGCAGGAGGTAGGGGCCGGCAATGAGATTCCCTGGGTGACGGAACGGTGGTACGATGGCGACTGGGGGAGTGTTGGCCAGTAGCGGTAGGGAAACGACGAAGGTGATAGTGGACTGGTGAACGGGGCAGAGTACACGGCGCACGGACACGGACACGACTCATGCTACCTGGTTGCAGCTCTGTGTTTCCACGTTTATTTGGTTTTGCACGTGGACGTGGGGTTCACAACTCAAACGTTACCCTCTTCAATTTGCGGCTTGGTGTCTGGTTTCTATGTCTACGCTCAATGTTCCCGGCCGGCCATAGAGTGTGTTACGCTGACATGCAGAGAGGAGCACCGCGCGCACTTAGGATGCAACTTATATATTTATTTTGGGAGAAACAGTAGGCAAAGGTGATCTTTGAGACTATAGATAGTCACGGGCAAGACGCTTAACCAATTGTAGGTCTTAATTAAGCAATGATTTACCCACTTTTATATCAACATGAACAAGGAATAAACTCTGGGGAGGGTTAATGAACAACGAGGTTATGAGATGACAAGAGTGCCCAAAAGATTCTTAAAACTAGCCCACATCATACTACGATCATGACATGACGTTACACGGGGTTGCCGCCCAAATTCTAAGATGAGCCTAAAGGAAGAGTGGGGCAATAAAAGATTTGCTTATGGCAAGGAGGGAATACACCTAGAAAAGGTGGTGTGGTATGGAAATTTTGGGAAATTCTTGCTCAAATTTTTATCTTAATTGTTAAATTGCCAAACTTAAGCACTTTACCATGGTATACATGGCATGTTCATGATGAGGTGCACATGATATAATACACATGCACATGAGCGTATGGTGCATATGCTTATGAGAGTATGATGTACACGCCGTGATGCAAGTTAGTAGACCTTACATCACATAATTAAAATTCATCATTGCGGAACAATTAGTGAGAGTAAGGAAGTATCTATTTGGGTTGTCAATAAAGGTCTTTGTGGGTCATATTCCCACATACCGAGATACCAATGTGCTCCAAGTGACTCAAGCGTGTGGCTGCAGCACACACACGAGATCCTAGGTTCCATCACGGCACCATAGGTTAGGGAATACAATACCACAATAAATTCAGAGGGAACAACCCAATTGACACCAGGAGGGAGAAGCATTCATGAGTTAGATGCACATGTGGTTAGGTACCAAAAGATTATCATGATGCAAATGACATGTTAATGGATATGTAATGCCCATGCACATGAATTACTCGGAATGATTCAATTATAGGAAGAAGGTACGGATAACCTTTATGCATGCCGATGTGAACTTGACCCAATTCACGTCTTGTTCTCATTTATATTTATTTCCTTGAGCAAGAACAAAACAAGGATTCAAGGATCAAGAAATCAAGGTAGTTGAGTATAGGGGACCAAAGTCGAGAGCGGAGGGTGATCAAAATCACGCGGGCATGTGAGAGTTAGTGTTAATAATTTGATCAAGATGTGAGAGTTGAGGTGTATGGAATCGAGCAATAAGGGAGGTCAAGGCTTCGGATCCTAACACATCATGTAATAGGACATTGTTATACTTGACACCCCTACATTTACATTATTGGTTCAAGTCATTGCATATCCATATACTCCTTCTAAGTTCAGAGTTCTTGATCCACCCTTAACTTAACTTATTAATTCAATGATTACGCCCAAGGAGGGAGCGCGTGCTGATCCTAAGTCATTACATTCTCCTATTTTATAAGCGGATCAAGTGTCTAAAAGGGATAGGACAAAGAGAATGGATTGAAGTAGGTCATATTGCCTTACTTTGGGACAGGTGTATTATGGTAGCGTAGATGTGGAGGATATTAGAGATTAAAATTAAAGAAGAATTACTCTGGACAGATTGCGTTTCCGTAGAAGAGAATTCATAGCTCCCAGCTCCAACATCCAAAATTTCTCATCCTTGGCCAGGTAATAGGAATTTGGTAATCTACACATTGCTTTGTATCTCAGACGCGGATCTAGTGGTTAAGTTGGTCAAAACTTTCAATCTAGGCTTCTCGGTTTAGATGGATTTTCAGCACACCGAACCATATGATTTTCCCTATAACTCTAGTTTCCTTATTCCTTTGTCAGATTATGGAATTCGGCATGAAGGAGACGAAACAAGGCAGATTTTGGACAGTGAGTAAAATATTCATAGCCAAAAATTTAACACCCCAAAATTTCCCAAACTTCACCAGATTGTTCCTAACATATTTGTATACAATGTTCTGTTCAGCATTTCTTCAATTTTGAGGTTAAGATGGTGCAAAAATTCAAATTCTTAATTACTGTCCCCAGAATTTTCAGCAAGGCAGGAAGTCGGTATTTGGTTCATTTTTCGAGTTTTACTTGTCCAAAAGTCTTGCATTCCTTAACTTAATTGTAGCTTACTTAAGTGTTTAAAATTTAGGGATGCCACAGCAGAGCTAGCTACAAGTGAGGCGGCAGCAATATAGACATCAAATCTAAGTGAGGACCGACATATAGTTAAAGAAAGTAATCAGATTATGGACAGAGTAGGAAAAATTTCATATCTCAAAATCTATAAGACCAAGCATTACCCCACTTAACCAGAATACAGTTTAGATAATTTCAAATAACTTTTTAGTTCAACACAAAAACAGAACAATGATCTAGGTGGCGCAAAACCCCAATCTTTTAATTAACTCTCTGCTGAAAGTCCAGCAGACAGGAAGTTGGTATTTTGAGCATAACTTTTAATTGGCTGAACCAAATTTGTGGAAATTTTGACAGCATAAACTAGACACAATTTGTGACAACTTTCATTTTTAAGCCTCTAGCAGAAACTGCTGTTAAGAGGGTGTAAAATCCACTTTCAAACTTGTTGTTCTCAGAAAATTCCAGCAGACAGGGGGTTACCATTTTAAACATAACTCCAGTTCTACTGAACCAATTTCGATGAAATTTCTACAGCATAAACTTCACAATATTTATGACAACTTTCATGTTGAACACTTTTTCATTTGACAATGTTTTCAGTTTCGAATTAAGGGTGCAAACAGGCTGATTTCGGCAGAGTTTCGACACAATTTCCGGTTGTTATTCAATTTTTGATGACGGTTAGTTCAATGATCGTGCATTATGGTTCAATAACATTTCAGTGAGTTGCAATGCATGAGCGGCCTATTCGTTCTCACCATCACACGTGCCAATAAACTTTTGGCCTACGAAGTTAGTGCCGGTGGCTAGGCAATATCCGTCTCTCCCTATATTAACTAGCCGAACTTTTCTAACCGTTCATCTTACGGAATCGTGGTTAGTGTACCTGCAGAAAATTCCATTCCAGAGCATATATAATCAACCTTTCGTGCCAGCACTCACGAAAGCGTCTCCATTCATTACCACCCACTATAGAGGTGGCACCCGAACGTTTAACATTGAACGGGCAATGTTCATATGTCACCAGAGCAACATATTGACAGTTTCATACACTACTGAAATAGCGTATTGACTTTGTGCCGCCATCATATTTGCATATGATGCCGTGGTACGCTACAGCAATCGCCGTACCTTGCGCCCACCATCCTATTCTATTTTCATACGCCGTGATGGCGTATTGACTATGTGCCGCCACTATATTTTCATATAGTGCCGTGGTACGTTACAGCAATCGCCGTACCTTGCGCCCACCATTGCGTAAAGTAAATGACAGAATGAAATGTGCTGGAAGTCAGTATAATATACTATTTGCCACCTATCATATCGTGATCCCTTAACCCACATAGGCTTCACGCTCTAGGTAACATCCTTAGCGGTCCTATAATAACCTTCCTTCGCAAAACGCGTCGGAAGCACGAGTTGGCAAGTTTTATTCCAAAAATGTTTATTAAAGGTTTGTTGCTCTCTCCGGTGCGCTGCTTCGGCTCTGATGCCAGCTGTGGCGGACCACTCTGAAATTATTCCAAGTTAAGTACCCCGGGACCACTAACCGAGTAGTCAGGCACTTAATCCGGAATAAGCTGGAGCGCCGTCGGATTAAACCCGATTAACCACGTTCTTTTCTCGATCGAAACAACAGCACGCCCACACGAAGGTGAGTTCCAGAGATTACAACATTCCACAAATTAACTTACACAAATAGGTATCACAAGTTATTACAAACCAAGTTCAAATTTAAATCAGAGTACAAAGTCTTGCAGCGGAAATAAAAGTTTCATTGCAGCGGAATATAATCTAACGACGATACAATAACACCGTGCTGAAGCCTGCCACGATGCTACTCCTCCCGATCCTCGGCAGAGGACGGAACCCATTCGATGTGCCAGCCAGGTGGAACCTGGGTAGGCCAAGACAAAGCATCGACATCCAAAGGTGTACCTGTAAATCATTGCCACAAGCAAGGCTGAGTATACTAATACTCAGCAAGGCTTACCCGTCGGGTGAAAACTACATCACCGACATCTAGACATGAGAGGCTTTTGGCTGGTGGGTTTGTTTGCCAAAAAGCAACTAAAATAGGTCCTTGCTTTCAAGTTTTAGCATCATATTCTAGTAAATTTAACCATTCTAGATTAGCATCCTTCCTAAGCATACAAGTGGTGCAATACAATTTAATTCATACAACAAGTTTATCAATCTCAAAGTTCCACTTGTTACTCAATGTAGCAAGGCGGTCAAGCAGTCTCATTAACCGCGAGAAGCGGACAGTTCGAACCGAATTTTGCTACCTGGCCAGGGGAAACCCAACACACACGGATACTCTGCTTGCTATAAAAGGTACAAGCATTTCCCAACCTTTCCCATCGATCCACAATTCGGAACCGGGTCCTTTTCCTTAGGATAAAGGTTTACTGCTTCACTCACAGTCTCACGCATATATCCACAAGTGTACGGCAGGGGAAAACAAAGTTTCCAAAGAGAGATGGCTATCGGCCCTAGCTGCTTCAATCTGGTACCGGGCTTACCGGCTCCCATATACCGGCATGCATGTGGTACGTTCAAAAACTTGACACACTCAACCACACATTTCGACCTTAAATCAATTATCATACACGGACGGGAGATCTACATCTATCATCCCGCCCGTCAATCCTTATGATTCCAACATAAGAAAAGACAAGCAACTCCTATGTCTCGCGAGTGACAGGAAATCACTCGACTTGTAACGGACCTAAGCAATGCCCTATCGATCCTTTCATACTAGTGTTGCAATTCATAGGTACTAGGAAATGTGCAGCTAAGGTATTCAATCAACTCCTTGAACGTAAATGCACAAGCATAGAGAAGTCATAATGCATAATTGGTAAAGGTTAGGTTATGCTCCGGGGCTTGCCTTCTTGCTCTAGCTGACTGCTACGCTCCGGGCTGTCTGCGTCGACGCTGGCTCGGCCGCCTTCGAGGTTCTCCTCTCCGTCGACGGGGACGAGGTCGTAGAAGCCGTCAACGAGTGCGCCTTCTACATGAGATGCACAAGTTAAACGTTCTGCCAAAACATGATTCGAGGTTACTGCACTAGGTGACTTTTATCTTAACATTTTAACAAAGTTTCTCTTTTCCCTTCTAAGCTCCTGCTTTCGAGGAAAAGAACTCGGTTGGTCTCGAGGACCGAGTTCTTCTCGACAGAAAGAACTCTGCTGGTTCCCGCGGTCTGGGTTCTTATCGGAAAAAGAACCCTGAAGCTCGAAACTGAGTTCTTATCAAGAAAGAACCCTGTTCGAAAAGGAAAAGAACTCTACTGGCTCTCGTTGGCTGGGTTCTCATCGAGAAAGAATCCTGCCCACCACTGGCTATCACTGCGCCGGGCGAACGGCGGTGAAAGGAGGTCGGAGAGGTGGGGAAAAGAACCAGTGGCTTACCACGAGTCGAACGATGACGGTTGGGAGGCCGGAAAAAGGCTCGTAAATCGCCGGCGACGTGCGGTGGCAGTGCGGTCGCCGCGGCTCGATTCCGGCGAAGTGAGTGGCTCTCACCGGAGTTGGAGGGGTCCGTGAGCACCAGCGGGACTCGGCAAAGCTTAGTGGAAAGCTTGGTTGACCTCGGGGAGGGCTCGAAGTAGGGGCTCGACGTGCGCGTGGTCCGGCGGCCGGAAATGCGGACTTGGGCGAAATCCGATTTCTCGCCGGAGAGTTGGGGATAGCTCGCGAGAAGTGGGGGATTGGAAGCTAGGGAGGTGGTCTAGCTCTGTGTGCGAGGGATTTGGGAATGGTGGAGGATCGAGGACGAAAGTGGCTTTGAAGCTAGGCTCGGTCCGTGCGGCTGGAGGTTGAAGACGACGGACTTGAGCGTGAGGAGGAGAAATGGCAGTGTTGTGGACTGAGGAAGTGATGAGAGACTCGGTGGAGTGCTTAGGTACGCAAAAGAGCAATGAGTTGCCTCGGGAGCGCGCGTGAGGAGAGAAGGTCGACGTGACGCGCCATTGATGCGCACCGAGCTCGAACAGAGCGCGCGCGACACGTTGGGCGAGGGAGATTGTGGCGTGATCGCTGGGGATCCTCCACAGTGCTCCTTGGCGCGTAGCGAGCGAGCATCGCGACTGCGGGGCGGCGCTGCGCGGCTGCGACCAGTGCCAAGCGAGCTCGTCATGATGGCGCTCCGCGGCGCGAGGCAGCAGTGCGCCGTCGCCCGCGACGTGACGGTACGGAAGGCTTGGACAAACGCGTGAGGACAAAAGCTAGCTGCCGCCACGGCTCGGCCGACCCGACGCGGTCTCCGCCACACGCCGGCCACGTGGCGGCCGGACTCCGGCCGGAGCAGAGCGCGCCAGGGGCGAGCTGGCAGCCCCGTGGAGCTCCTTTGCCCCTTTTGAACTTTCTCCAAAAATTTGAGCTGAACTTCGAAACGTGTAAAATTAAAAGTTGGAGTTTGAGGTGTGGGACACAACTTCCGAGCTTGGACCGGGCACTTCGACCAGGCGCTACGGCGCTTCGAGCTTGAACCGCAAGCTCGAGCTTGCCGAGCCTCGAATGGTCGGAAACGCCACTCGAGGGTGAGTGCCCCCCCCCCTCGAGCTTGGCTGCGAAGCCTCGAGCGTGCCGGAACGCGCGGCCTCGAATCGTGACGGACTGCGGGGCCTCGAGGGTCCTATCGTGCGGCCTCGAATCGTGACGGACTGTGGGGCCTCGAGGGTCCTATCGTGCGGCCTCGAATCGTGACTGAAACTACTAGCTAGACTCGATCGTCACGGACAATACTGGCCAGGCTCGATCGTCACGGACATACTTGCTAGGCTCGATCGTCACGGACAATACTGGCTAGGCTCGATCGTCACGGACATACTTGCTAGGCTCGATCGTCACGGACAATACTGGTTCGAGGGTCATCAAGCGGAACGAACGCCGTGGCGAGATTTGTTATGAAGGGCTGTATCTGTGATGACAGCAACTCTTATTGTCGGAGATTTTTAAGTTCAGTACCAAAATCTTGAGATTTCTGTTGGGTGTCACCGGACCTTTGTTTTTGAATTTCAGTCTGAATTTTTGGTCAATTTATGAATTCTAACCCCATTGTTTTGCCTTATCTTCCTTTTTATTAATTATTTTATTTAACCTCTCCCTCCTTTCTCAGACCCCTCAATAGTGTCACTAAACATCAGAGGTGCGCTGCTCAAAGAGAGTTTTCAATTTAAAGTCCTTCCTCCTTTTATTTTGAGAGTAAAAATCTTATTTTAACTTAAAGTTAAAACATGGACACATACATGGAGGTTAAAAGCTTATTTATTTTATATGCTCAACTTTTAATTATGTCGTTAACAACTTGACATATATTAAATATTAATTAATTTACATCCTTTGCATTTTATGAAAGCTCATATTGTGAACAAAATCTCATTTTATTATTAAAACCTCAAGATTGCCACATGTAGGCCATGATTAGATCTACAAGCTTTATTAGTCCAAGTGTTTAACCCTAACATTAAATCATTAACAATTATTTTACTAAAGAACATCAGGAGCACTCTAAATATTATTCTATTTATAGCCCAAGGTGAGCTCCTTTAAAAAGGGTGTGTGACCGTGTGTTTTTCATCCCATGTTTAAGTTGGTCTTTCAAACTTTTTCCTATGTTTGGTAGATTAAGCATCTGAGTTATACATGACTCACCAAGGTTGCAAATGACATTTTTAGATACACAACTTTCATTTGAGAAAGTGGTTTGGTTTTATAATTAGAACATACTTTCCCAACCCTTTCATATTGATCAGACGTTTGTGATGTGCACAACTCTTATCTAAAATTTTTAAATTAGAACCTTGCCTTCTGAAGGTCATTAATATCGTTAGTTGGAATTATTTCATGTGTTGACTTCACATGAGCCATTAGTCCTTTAAGACCTTTAGGGGCATAGAAGCATTACTTAATTTGCCGTTCAATCCTGATTTCTTTTTAGGAAATTTTTATGCGTCGTCTCGAGAGTATGTATTTAGAGTTTTGTCGTGCAACTTGTAAGAGAAGATGTTTAGATTTGTACTAGAAAAGTTTTTGTTGGGTTCAAATTTCAAGAACCAAAACACGAGTACAAACTTAACAATCCTCATGTATAATTCTCATTCCTACTAGTGATTTAGTTTCAGGGTTTATAGTTCCTTAGTTTGTTTAATCACTCTTACTTATACGCTTTAAACACCAGGGGTGTTACAACTGGGTCCACTGGAATCTGTCTTGCTTCTTGAGTAGCTTGAAGAACTCAGTCCCGCGTTCTCCAAGTTTGGAGATAAAGCGGTTGAGTGCAGCCATGCAGCCCGTAAGCTTCATGACATCCTTGACGGTGCGCGGCGGCTCCATGTTCATGATAGTTGCTATCTTCTCTGGATTAGACTCGATGCCGCGTTCGCTGATGATGAACCCGAGGAGCTTTCCGGATGGAACGCCGAAAACACACTTGGCGGGATTAAGCTTCCACCGCCATTTGCGTAAGTTGTCGAACGTCTCGGTGAGATCAGCGATGAGATCCTCGGGATTTCTTGTCTTGACTACCACATCATCAACGTAGGCTTCAACATTTCGGTGAAGTTGGTCTTGAAGACAACCCTGTATCACCCGCTGATATGTGGCACCTGCATTTTTCAAGACAAAAGGCATGGTTGTATAACAATACGCGCCATATGGCGTGATGAATGAAGTTTTAATCTGATCCTCTTCTTTCAGCGATATCTGGTGATATCCTGAGTAACAATCGAGGAAACAAAGTAGGGTGCACCCGGCGGTGCTGTCAATGACTTGATCAATGCGAGGAAGCCCGAAGGGATCCTTCTTGCAATGTTTGTTGAGATCAGTATAGTCAACGCACATTCTCCATTCATTTGAATTCTTTTTTCTTACAAGAACCGGATTGGCTAACCAATCCGGGTAAAAGACTTCTTTGATGAAGCCAGCTGCTAATAGCTTAGCTAGCTCTATCTTGATAGCTTCCCGACGTTCTGTGGCGAATCTTCGGAGGCGCTGCTTTTTGGGCTTTGCGCTCTCGTTGAGGTCTAGCTTGTGCTCAATCAACTCTCTGGGGACTCCAGGCATGTCGGAAGGCTTTGTGGCAAAGATGTCAGCCTGGGCTCGTAGGAAGTCGACGAGCACGCTTTCCTATGCAGGAGTGAGGGTGGAGCCAATCACTGCTGTCTTTGTTGGATCTCCTGTTTGGAGATCAACTGTATTCGTGGCGACCTTCTCCACAGGCTTGATAGCTCGTGTCTTCTTCTGCGTCGGGACATCACCGTCTTCTTCGATGACGGTGGCAGCCAGGGGGTGGAGCTCTTGGCAATCTATGGTGGACGCGGCTCTGACGGCATACTCCACTGCCTCTTTGTCGCAGAGGTAGGAGCGCTTGATATCACCGCGAAGGAGTCGCACGGTCTGGACGGTTGCGACCGTGTTGTTTGGTCACTTCCGTGGGTTGTTACCATTACGCTGGAAGGAGTCGCGCGGCTGATCCCTGTTGTCTTCCTGATTCCTGTGACCAGGGTTGGCGGACCGTTTGCCGTAGCGCTCCCGTTCTTGATCATCGGTGTCCATCCAGTTGGACACCAGTGCGCGAAATTCGTCGAGGTCACGAGGACGGTTGTGACCGAAATCATGGAAGAGGCTGCGGTCGGTCATCCCTTATTGAAAGTAGTCGATGACTTCTGAATCAGGGATGGGAACGCAGGATGCCTTGATGGCGAAGAATCGCCTGTTGTAGTCGCGCAAGGACTCGTCTGGCTTCTGTTTGCACGCGTGGAGTTCATATTTGCTGCCAGGGCGCTCGAAAGAACCCTGGTAGTTGGAAACGAAAGCCTTCTTCAGCGCGTGCCAGCTGTCGATGGAGTCTGGGTGAAGGGACTCAAGCCAGGTGAGTGGACCTTGCTCCATCGCAACTGGGAAGTAAAGCATCTTGGAGATGTCGTCGCCCCCCGATGCTTCAATTGCAGAAGAGTATCTGCGCAGCCAGATGTTGGAGTCTTGCTTCCCATCGTAGTTGGTGATGCCTGGCGGCTTGAACTTTCGCGGGAAGGAGCTAACGCGGATGACGCGTGTGTAGCATGGCAGGGCATCGGGGTTGGGGACTTCGTATCTTCCCGCAGAATCTGCAACGTGGGAGGTAGCTCTCCCCTCTCGGATCCGGAGGATTTCATTGCGGGCATCGTTTGGTGTAATGTGAGAACGAGCTGGACGGGGTTCTTCGCGGCGGTTGGACCTGGGGGGTTCCTCGCGAGGACGGCGGGGTTCCTCACGAGGCCTGGCCATGTCCTTTGTTCTTCCGGCGGAGCTGCCGTAGTGGCTGCTCTGACGCCTAGCTGACGGTGCTTGGTGGCGCGAAGAACTCTTGCTTTTGGAGGCGGAGCGGCCTCCGTCCAAGCGATCAACCATGACCGCTGCGGCTTCTAGGCGGGCTTTGGCGAGGTCGATCTCAGGGGTAGCTTGGAACCCCTCGAAGACACTGACCCCGAACATGATGTTGGCCACAGGGGAGTTGAAGATGCCTTCCTTGTCGAACTCAGCATTGAGGTTTTTCTTCTGAATGAAGCCACGTCGGAGGGCACGGTTGCGGTTGCGCTCGACACGGAATTCTTGGTCCGCATCGGTCTCTCCATCCTCGGTTGGAGCGTCGTCGGAGACAACTTCATCGTCGCTGTGATCATTGAGGATGACACAGGACTGGCGGCCGGGGTTGTTTAGCCCGGTTTTTCTGTTACTCATGGTAACAGGGAGTTCTCTGCCTTCTTGGAAGGGAAGCAGAGGTAGAATGTCCCGTACCATGGAGGGTACGTTTGCTTCGTGGAGAGCCACCTCGGGATCCATGTCAGGCCAATGAACGATAACCCCCGAGGGAGTTGAGGTCATGACAAGATCCGAGGTGGGCCGGCGAGGTTGTTGAAACTTCCTCTTCAGATGCTTCTGGTAGATCGCGGCTGAGTTCGTTCAGAGGCGCGCGCGATCCACGTGGTGAAGTCTTTGTCCCACGGGAATCGGAATCAGAGTTCCTGGATGCCCGCGGGGTTGTTGTCACGGTCCTGATCGTTGAACCCTGGCGGAAGTCGGAGGTGATCCGGAGTCCGCCAGGGAGTCGTGGATGCGTGGCTTGATCCTGCCGCTTGACAGGGGTCGAGTTGACGTGGTCGGCCCGGGCTTGAATCTGCTTCGGGCGCCATGTACTCCTACGAGTAGGATACGATCCAGAGATCGTGTCGGAATTTGAGGTTTTCCGAGATCCTCGCGGAGTGGTTTGCGCACGTGGCAAAGCTGGTGCAGTCACCACGTCACGCAGTTGGTGTTGGAGCTCGCCTTCCTGGTTTGCGATGCAAAGCCAAGAGCCGAAGACGAAGGAGGCGCCTGCCTCGAACTTGGTGACGATGGAGGCGCTGAACGAGGCCATCGACTCTTTAGCGAGTTCTCGATGAGTAGATCCCCACGGACGGCGCCAAAGTGTCGGCGAATTATGCTGACAACGTTCTCGAGGGGGTGCCCCGAGAGAAGGGTTTAGGGAGAAGTCGTCGAGAATCTAGAGCCGAAGGTGACAAGAGACGATTTAGACAGGTTCGGGTCGCCGGAGCGTAATACCCTACGTCCTGTATGGTGTATCTTGTATTGATGAGATGTTTTGAAGGGGGTCCCTGCCTCCCCTTATATAGTCCGGAGGGCAGGGTTACATGGGAACCGTATAGGACTAGGAGACTTTTACAAGTTAATCTCTAATTCCCTGATACAGTCTATCCAAACCGACTAGGACTAATCCTTGTCTTGTGTGTCAAGTCTTGTACGTGGGCCGGCCCACAGGATGGGCCGCCAGGGTTGTTTAGTCCGTCAGGACTCTACACCCACACCATCGAATCAGTCAATGCTTGCTTTCCATTCAAACTTTGGACAGTGTAACGGCTAGTTCCCTCACCAACTAATTCGATGCAACCACCATCGAATCAGTCGGTGCTACCCAGAGTCATGCGCCACATGATCTTCACACAGATCAGAGACCATCGACTAATTCGATGCCGCAGCCATCGAATCAGTCGATGCTACTGAGAACCATGCACTCCGGGGTCTTCATGTCTTCGAGCACCGCCGACTAATTCGATGGACAAACCGTCGAATCAGTCGATGCTACACAGAACACCGCACCACCAACTGGGTGGAAACTGAGGGCCGACGACTAATTCGATGGTCTCACCATCGAATCAGTCGACGCAACTCAGAGAGCTATGCCAGTGTCTGTGTGAGAAAACCAGGGGTCATCGACTAATTCGGTGATGCCTCAGCACCCCATCGAATAAGTCGATGCCTCTGAGTTTTGTGCAGTCGTCTTCTCTTCCAAGACCGAAACTCGGACAATTCGACTTCTTTGAGTTTCTTAACTTCTCAAGGGTTTCAATGCAGCAACCTAGTACTAGATTTCACAAGTGTGCACCACACCTAACTTCTAGTCTTGCCTAGGTCAAGCTAACAATCCTCGACCCCCCATAATAGTACGGCCAAAGGAAAAACAAAGACCTAAACTACTCTAAGTGCCTCTCATCATCCAAACGTCACTTAGAACTAGCTTATCCTTGATCTTCGAGCATATCCTTCGCGCCAATACAAACATTCTCAAATGATGGGAGCCAAGAATACCGTGAAAGCCCATCATTGCACTAATTTAAACTTTGCCTCTGCAAAACACTTGTTAGTCGCAATGATTATGTTGTCATTAATCGCCAAAACCGAATTAGGGGCCTAGATGCTCTTTCAAATTGCTTGGACCCTACTTCTATGTTTGGGAGCAGCTTATTCATGCATGGAACGAACCCCACAGTATATTGGAGTGTATCGGAGCTGGTTCCATTCAAGAGAGAAAATTATGGAACCAACATGGAACCTCCCATTAGAGAGGCCCTGATTGTTGATGCTCATACTTCTAAAAATAGTTGGCCATAATCATAATTAGTGCAGCACATACAAAATCCTTGTGACTCGTTAGCTCATTCAGCTCGGCTCAACTCGTTATCCTAACTAGCTAGCTGCAACTAGCATTTTAGCTTGTTAGTATAATGAGCGAGTTCGAGCCAGCTCATGAGCCGTTCATGAGCTTAACGAATAGCCTTGGCTGGTGATTTTTTGGTGGCCAAGGCCCAGCAGGCCTTATCGTCTTCACTCTATGCCTCTATTAGAATAATATCATCGGGGCATCGCCTTCACGTCACCAGTTCGGCAGCTCTTTTTCTCGACTCACCTCACACATCACCTGGCAACACGGGCCCTAGCCCATCCGCACCCTTCTCTGCTTGCCTCCCCTCAGGCTTCCTACTCCAACACACAACAACCCATGTTGGCCCCCTCCACAATGGAAGCCACAGCGATGACCATGTTGAACACGAAGAGCGCAAGCGGTCTCCATGGCATACTTGATGAGGACATCACCATGATGGACACACACAGGCCAAGCTGGCCTCATCACCGAGTCACATTTTGTCGCCAACTTGGATAATGAGTTCGGTTCGGATTTACCCGGCAGCTCTGCACCTGTTGTAGGCCAACTTGGGCCATGTCTTGTGTCGGGCCTTTTAGCCGAAGTTGTGGATACCCCCCTTATCGCTCAAACCCTAGTGCAACCCCTATTTCCTCATAAATAGACCAGCCACCGTTGTTTAGAGTCAGATTTTGTTTTGAGTTTAGTTTTACATCAAGAAACTGATCTTGATCATTGTAACTATGATGCCAAGTCCATCTACCGATGATCCAATGCCCTAGTTCTTGTTCACCACCCTGTGGTGATTAGTCATTTGGTGTTCTCGAACTCAAACCCTTATATATTAGATTGCATGTTTTTACTTTCTTGCTTATATTCATGATTCGCTTGCAGGGAAAGCCTTCTTGACGAGGTCAATTAAGTTGTGTTTGGTTGATGACCAGCAAAGCAGCGGTGTAACGGTTGTAGGTTTCGAATCGTGTATGATTTGAAGTCGGATAGCCAACATCGAGTCGAGTCTCCACCAATCGAATTTACACATACCTATCGGAAGATAGGGCCAATGTTCCATCAGTACTGAGTCGATGATATGGTGCAGGAGCCGTCGGTTTAGATCTTGGAGTCCCAGAGTTTTGGACGCATCCAATTTCTTTTTGTCAATTGCCATGGAGCTTAACGTGCTAGCCCCTTGGACACGAGATGGTCAGCACTTAGTCTAATCCTCATTTCTACTTCCTATTTCGACTTGTCTCTCATTGATTGATGTTCTGAGTGGGTAAATTTTTGTCAAACTGCAACTTAATTGAGTCAATTTGGGGCTGTTTATACTGTGCTTCTTCTTCTTTTTTTTGCATTTGGATGGTGAATGGCTCGCGAGCTGGAATGAGACAGCTCAAGCTTTTAGCGAGCTGAGCCGAGCTCAGCTTTTTGCTCCTTACCTTACTCAGCTTTTTGCTCCTTACCTTAAGGAGCCAAGCTGAGCCAGCTCATTAAGATAACGAGCTGGAGCGAGCCGTGCCGACTTGTTATCCAGCACTACCGTAACCACCTATATCATATGTGAGACTCCAACCTAAGTGAATTTACAATTGAAATACACTCTACAACAAGAACTGACCTTTCCGGGGCTCCATCCATAGATTTGCTAAGCCGAAGAAAGAGTCCCTCCGGACATATATCTAAGCATTTTAGAACATCAAGTTAACTTTTAATATGGTATATTGACCATATATAAAAATAAACTAATTCAAGTAGAAAGGGTTACATTATGATAGAAGACGTTAACTTAGTAGAGGGAGGGAACAATGTGCAAGTCAACTTCATCTTCTATATATAACGTGACACATCAGTTATGAAAAATAAGTAGAGTTGGATTGGGATAAACTTCTGATACCGATCAACTAGGTACGGACTAGTCTATGTGTGTTTATCGTCTTTCACGGCAACCAAAGTGCAGCAGTAGTTGTCCAAACAGCTAGGAGTAATCAGCAGTGAGTAATCGTTTCCTCATCTTGTTCCACTAAGGCAGCAGATAGCTATTAAAAAAAGATCAGTGCAAATCATCTCTTTGCTGGAAACGTGAAAACCCTTTCAAAAACTATAGTTACAGCTTTCCAAAAAAAAAAATCAAACGATGCACATCAGTTATATATGTATAGATTTATTTTGTGGCAAAAGTTAAGATGCAAACTCATTATATAAAATTTCATATAAAAATTACAAAGTTCAAGTTGGATGCGCACTATAAGACAAAATATCTAGTGATGAACACGCACTTAAGTTTTGTTATTTCCATATGGATTTTTACAAAGGTTTGCATCTCAGCTTCTGCAACAAAGTGCACATATACGTATGGATATCATTTAACCTATACTGTAAGTTTGATTTCTAGAGAGGTTTTCACCTTTCCACCAAAGGGGTGGTTTGCACTGAATATTTTTCCTAAAAATATATAGGAGTACTTCGCATCAAATCAGCACTACTAAACCTTGCAGACCGAATTTAACTCTCTCAAGAACAGAACACACTTAATACTTACCTAAGGTTCCCGCAGAAGCAATATTAGCGGCATATAACAACTTAGCTTGACTTTCAAATCAAGCAACCTGCGAACTATAAGGCTTGTCGTGAGCTCCATTCTTTTTTTATATATAATTAGCCAATTTAGTTTGAAATCAAAACTTTGCCAAACTACAAAGTTGTAGTCTTATCGTCAGCTATATTTTTTCATATAAATTAACAAATTCTTTATCCAACTACGAATTTTGAGTATGTCACTTCAATCTCACACATGACTACATGAGCAATTGTTGTTGTTGTTTTGTTACCAACTTAATCGTTGCATTAACCATGCACATAACTAGTTAACTAGTAGTTTTGCAGTTGATCTTCTCGAAACCATCATCTCACTGTCATAGTTACAAATAGACTTGATGTACTACTTGACCACATCATATATGTTCATATTACATAGTACATGCATTAGCCTTCCGCAAGAGTTATATACTAGTTATTAAGGTTAGATTATACTTATTATCTTCTTACTAGTTAAAGCTAGATTATACTTCAAACTGCTTGAAAAATTGTTAAAGCAGGAAAAAATTCAACCTGAGCGATCGCCACACCATTGGCCATCAGAATATCTAAGAAAATCTTTTCACCGATGGTTTAAGGGAAGATTTTTGGAACTACACAGACTTTGTTAAGCTGTCCAAAAATGTTTTTCAAACCAAACTATCACCACGTGATCGCCCATCGGAATATCTAAGAAAATGTTTTCACCGCTGGTTCAACGAAAGATTTTTGAAACTACACAAACTTTGTTAAACTGGCCAAAAACGTTTTTCAACCTGAACCACCAACGCGATCGGCTATCAGAAGAATAACTAATGGACACAATTTTTCACACATTAGCTATCAGTATGCAACAACCAGGATTCGAACTGAGCCCCCGTTACCACTATAGCAAAGGCTCACTTGTGAACAGGAAACATATATTCTTTTTTGTATTGATTCTTTTGGATCTTATATATAATATTTGAACATTTTAATAATTTCAAATAAAAAATTATCAAATGCAATGTTATACTCCCTCCGTCCTAGAAAGAATGCAATTTTGGGTATGGGCCAAGTCAAACTTTCTAAAGTTTGACTAAGATTATTACTCAAAAAAAAGTTTGACTAAGATTATAAAAAATATTCTTAACTTTTGTAATACATAATAGGAAAAAGTCCAAATTACTACCCTGAACTATAAGCAAAGTCTACATAACCCCCTAAACTATCTTTTGGTTTATTTTACCCCCTAAACTATGTCATTTAGCCTATTTTACCCCCTAACACAATTTGTCTTTTTTATTTCTCCATGTAGAAGTGTTATATTACGTTCAAATTTTGTGAGATGATAGTATACATCATAATGCATGGTAGAAAAATACAAAATGATTTTTTTGTCATTATTTTGATAGGGTAATATATTTAATAATTAATTAATACATAAGATGCAAAATTATACAAAAATAAATAACGAAAAATTCATAATATATTTTTTTCATATACACTATGATGTTTACTACAATCAGGCAAAATTTGAAATTAAAGTTCAACTTGGGTATGGAGAAATTAAAAAAACAATTTGTATTAGGGGGTAGAATAGACCAAGTTACATAGTTTAAGGGGTAAAATGAACCAAAATATAGTTTAGGGGGTTATATAGACTTTGCTTATAGTTCAGGGGAGTAATATGGACTTTTATATATATAATATGAAAATGTATGTCATGGCAAACGTAGTTATAATTATTCTGCATCATAAATAGTGTTAATTTGTTATATACATTTGGTCAAAATTAAGACAGACTGACTTCTCGAAATGCTAGAATTGTATTCTTTTTGGGACAGAGGGAGTAGTTCTCATCGAGTAGTACAATTTTAATGTTGACTACATGTTTATTTGAGGTCGTTTGATAATCGCGAGATAGTATTTTCAATATTTAAACATCTAAATAATTTCAAATGAACCACAATTATGAATTACAATGTTGTATATCTCATTGAGGCCTATAACTTTGGTATAAATTTGTTTTAATCTGACCTAATATGAACGATTTACATTTTTTTCTACTAATAATTTGTCCTCTGTTTTCACTGCTGGTTTGTATTACGAACCAGCGGTAACCCCCCCCCCCCAAATAATCACCGGTAAAAATTGATTTCTTTTCACAGCTGGTTCGTGGTTTTACCACCCATTGCGGCTAATTAAACTGCTTTATCTAGTGTCTGCTACTGCGGCGCCGGCGCTCTTCAAATGCATCGCCCTGCTAGTGATTGATTTGCTTACCTTTCACTTTCCCGTGACTTTTGAGGCAAGGTATCTCGAGTTCCCAACGACATTTTCTAGGGTTGATTGGAGTATGAATTATATATCTGATAGTTCCAACGTCGCTTAGTTTGCTGCTATGAAATGGCTAAACATGGCTTAGCTACTCTCCCCATTCACAAAAAAAAAAAAACTGTTATTGTATTCCCCTTTAAAAAAAACTGAGCTGTTATTGTGGATAATGGCACTGCCACTGAAAATATAATTTGATTAATTAACAGTATGGCAAAAACATGAGATATAATGTATGTATTCATAGTATATATAGCAATAAATACATATATATTCCTTTCAATAGCACGTAATAATGTTAAATTCAAATTTGTCACTCGTAACTTCATGCAATGAATCACGGGCATCTCATCTTTGTTTGGGAGCTGGTTGTCCGCACTCTGAAACGTTGTGCTGACATGAACAAAGAATCAAAGACTCAATGGTACTCTGAAAAGTTTGTTGCCATCCTTTGGTTTGGCAATACACACACACACAGCTGTGGTTCTTTTTCTTTGGAACTTACGCATCCAGACAAGGTGAGCACTAATCATTTCCAAAAACTAAGAAGCCAACGAGAAATGCGTTGTGTTGCCTAGCAAGTAGCATATCGTACAAGGAGCAAGGTGTGAGATCTTTGCAATGCATAGCTTTGCACGAGACAGAACTTGTTGCAAATGCAAGGTTTGATGGCTTCGTCATGTTGTCAGACAAATAAAGTCGTACTTATTTTTTTTTATAAAGACGACTTGCAAAATAGATCGCCACTAGGTTACAAACCACTACAATATATGAAACGTTGAATTATAATAATGTATTGCTCATAACCCTCTGCCGCAACGTTCCCAAGCCCGCACACCATGTAGTGAAGTGAAGAAAATATTTTCTGGCTCCTACCATCTTATCGTCTCTGTCTTGTTTAATGTTTATTATCCTCACACCACTAGACAATAGACTTGTTTGGCACGGCTTTGCAGCTGAACTCCAACAAATTTATTAGCCAAATACCAACCTTCCCCTACTGTGGAGCTCCTAACTCTGAAGCTACGTGCAAATGAGCTTGGACACGTGGAACACCTCTTTTGCAGCTCCAGAACCATCAAATATGGACCTACATGGAGTTGGAAGATAATTGTTACAATTATAGATAATTGTAAATTTAATTTTCGAAGTGGATTAAACATGACTACAAATAAATCTAACATGCAATTCTCTAGCAGACTAGACAGTACGAACATCATAACCATGATCTCAGAAAACATGATTAAAATACGGTGTACATATTGAGCGCCACCGTAGGGAAGATGGACAACGCAGTTGGGACAAAGATAGTTCTTTGGACGGAGTGCAGCAGACAATGTCGCAGCAGTCACGCACAGCGTATCCCAAAAACCTTATTCGCTCTCTCGGTGCAGGATCACGTAGACGAGAGTGTGGTTGAATCTAATCTGGGTTAGGAAACTGATGAGATCCTGATTAGACTTCCGTATCACGTAGACTTAATGACCAAGTACCCAAATAGTAAAACTACAAAAGGAAGCAGCACCCTCGCAAGGCAAGGGACTGGACTTACATACCACGTAGACTTAATGACCAAGTAACCAAACAATAAAACTGCAAAACAAAACAGCGCCCTTGCAAGGCAAGCGACTGGATTTTGACGGACCATTCACGCAAATTTCATGGGCCCACACCCTTCGTCACACCTGGCAAGGCAAGCGAGCGAGCATGTGAAACTTTCCTTCTCTCCCCACACTCATGATTTGGAAGAGTAGAGACAAACTCTAATTTTATATTGGTCACCCACTCCACTCGCGATGTAGAACTAAAGATTTGCACCATTTCCTCCGCTTCCTATTTTACATTTTGTCCTTATTTGGAATTTTCAGAATTCTCTCTATAGACCAAGCCCAAAATTTCATCAATAATTACCCACCACCATCGGAAAAAATTTCGTGGTGCAGGATGTCCTCGATGGCTGCCGCGTTGACATCGGACGCATCCAGTGGAGGACTCCTGCAAACCACGGTGACTGTTCCATTTGCGTAGGGATCACTACGACCCTGTGACCTAGCGCCTGCAGCACAACTTCTGCCATGGCAACCGGTGGCCATGACGACGGGGCAGTCACCACCGCAGGAAGCGGCAATGACCTTGATGCAGTCGCCATGGAAGGTGGCCATGATGACGATACAACTGGTGGGATTATGGATCCCTCGTCTCATCCAGTGCCAATTCGTGAGACAGACTTTTGTTCACTGTCCATTCCCTTTTCTTATAAAGGATTTGGAGAATTTCATATGCACATTGTTGTGTTCATATTTGTATTCAGATTTATCAGAATGAGACAAGAATGCCAGAATGAGACATCAGAGTATGTACATTGCGAAATCAGTTCACACACGAAATCGTTGTTCTGAACATGCACATTGCGAAATCATTATAAATTTGACCTAAGCAGCCTCCTTAGTCGTCTTCATGATAATTTGTCACTGGTAATACTAAAAGGAGAAAATTGCAATTTTGACATCAAAACAATGCACTTCGTAGTTTTAGGACTCCAAACATTGTACACGTAAAAATGACACTCTAAACATAGACTTCTTGATTCTTATGACATTTGGAGTATTTTCTCTCTTTTCTCACCAAAATACTTCTATTTAGGTCCTAAAAGACCATTTTGTCCTTCTGTTAATTTGCATGAGACCTGACGTTTTGTGATCTAATCCGGTTCCTTCCATCGCCGTGTTCGTTTCCATTGTCGCGCCTCTCTTCTTCCATTCATCTGGACGCCGCCGCCCCTGGGCTCACTGACCACCATGGAGAACTTGCCGCTGCCGACCGCCGGATCCCTCATGGCTATCTGCTGCGGAACCAGCGGCAAACCCGTTTTACCCATCCCAGGCCGGTGATGAGCATCTGGCAGCCCGGCGAAAATATCCCAAATGTCATAAGCATCAAGAAGCAAATGTTTGGAGTGTCATTTTCACTTGTATAATGTTTGGAGTTCTAAAACTGCGAAGCATATTGTTTCGAGTGTCAAAGTTGTAATTTTCTCTACTTAAAGAATGCAAAACATAGTGTGTCTTTATTCTGAAGATCCTTCATATTTATAGCCCCAACCAAAGGAACAAGCTGTTGCTAGACGTTGCCATTTCCTGCGCACCGTCGACTGATTCGATGGGTGCAGAAGAGGGACTGTCGAAATAGTCGCCCGCTCGCCTTTCTCTTGAATCTTTGAATTCCAATGGCTACTTTGAACCATCGACTGATTCGACGAGTACCACGTCGAAATAGTCATCGCCCAATTAGAGACGAACGCAGGTTGGTCTTCAATCACCATCGGACTGATTCTATGGACCGTCGACTGATTCGACGGGCACCCCTTCGAACTATTTGTCGCCTTCCAGAGATGAAGCGCACCGCCGGCCTTTCGCCATCATTGACTGATTCGATGGGCCGTCGATTGATTCGACGGGCACACCGTCGAATTAGTCGTCGCCTCTGCGTCTCGCAATTTTTCCTTGCTTCTTCGCGGGTCTTCTCTTCTATGTTCTTTTGCCATCTTTTGGATGTCCTTTAATATGACTAAGTCAACTTTTTCCACATGTTTTGGATGCTTCAATTTGGATAACCAACATTGGATATTGATTATATAAGCATTTGGATGGCTTCCAAAGTATGCTTGGGACCTAGAAAAATCTACAAATATCATCTAGACAAATTGTTAGTCCCAATGATTATGTTGTCAAACAATCGCCAAAATCACAAACAATGCCCTAGGGCCATTTTCCTTACACTTCACCTGGATATGGTAATCCGATCAAGAGAAGCTTTTCGATCAACCATCTACCGTGAAATTGTTATCGTTGCTGCGTGGTGTATTTGGTGTCATCGTAATAACATCATCTCTAATGGTCACTCCCTATCTTTTGCGGCATGGAGAAGGTGTTTTCTTAAAGAAGTTGAACTGTAACCATTCGGGTTAAGCCAGAGTTGAAGGACAAAATTGTATCTTTTATGAAGCAGTCTCTAGAGTTTTTTTTCTCTTTTTCCTTTGAGACTTGGTTTCTCGCAAAATGTACATGTACTTATATTCTTTCATCCATATCAATAAAAGAAAAAATAGGTAGGGGCCTCCCCTGCCAATTCCCGTAAAAAAATATCAAAGAATAACTTAGCAATAAAATTAACAAAATAAGGAGCTTGAATAGTTTAGTCAAGTTGAGAATCCAGTGAGGTACAGAATCGAAGGAGCTGAAGAACAATCCAATCAAGCTTAGATCGGGCTTTTCAACTTTTATGTCGATGATTGCTTCTATGGGGTCTGTTTAGCCCGTCCTTTGAATCCTTGGAAAAGTATGCAGACCAGAGTAGCCCCTTTTTCTGTGTCTTGTCATTCTTTCTTCATATTTTTACCTATGGAGGCCTACATAACACAATTCACAAAACCTTGTGAAGATAGTTAGTAACAAAGCTCTATCATAGTTTTGATGACAATTTTATGTATCAGTTGACAAAAGTTTTGGCGGTCGATTTTCCATGATTTTTACCACCAACATTTTCTCCGGATTCATGCTTATATGGACATAAAAGTGTTAAATTTACTTATCGTGACAAATTCCACTAGTTTTGGTGACTATTTGATCTCAGGAGCACACTGTCCAAAAATTGGCCATTTTGGAGGAAATTTCAGGCCGCCGGGCACCTTTAGGCCGGCTAGACCAAGGCCGTTCGGGCCCAAATTTCACCTGCATGCTGAGGAACACATGTACAAGTCAGTCCATTGTCACTTTACTTATGGTGCATTACTTAATGGGTGCATCCTACGGTTGAAAGGGCCAGGGCCTGGATGATGGACCCACATGCAGTGACTACCTTGCATCTTTGAGAGCGAAACCGCCTCTCTGGAAAACATGCACGCGTTGATCAATAAGTCGGCTGCAACGGAGGAAAAAAGATATAAGAAAAAAAGATATTATAAATATAGCACAAACCTTATATAGTAACTCTGAATACTTAATAAAATCTGACAGATAAGATACAAAATCATACCTAAGATCAAAGATGAACTTCAACCTCAAGATGTTCTTGATCACAATGAAGAACTAGAGCTGAATCCTCTAATTCGAAGAGTTAAGTTGCAATGAGAGAATTAGAGAGGATCTAATTGTGGTGGTGTGGTCATCCCAACCGAAACAAAGTAGAATTCTAGCCGAATGAATGAATAGGGTCTGCCTCTTCTTATATAGCCTCCTAACTTGTTGGAATGATTCTAAGTATAGTAGCTAGCATAACCGACCTAAGGAACCGTCATACAAACGCTCTCCAAGGGCAAAGCTTGAATCGCTATAGTGGTGGGCAAACGGGCCTAGGGGACCGGTCGGTCCCTCCACCACCACGCCTCTCGGCCACCGGCTTTGCGTGATGGGCTTTGGTGAACGCCCAATCTCTTCTATTTTGACGATAGCTTCTGTGGAGTTGCTTTGTGGGCTTCTTCACAAATTGAGCATTTGAG
>JACEFO010003234.1:0-16979 GCA_015342445.1 Digitaria exilis | reverse complement strand
CCCTTGCTGCCACATGCCCCTGAGCCGAGATGAGGTTGGGAATGATGCCGATGGCGAGGCAAGCGTATTGAGATCCGTCAGCACCAGGCGCTCGCTGTTGAGACCAATCGGCGACAATTGCAGGGATGGCGATGCAGGTAGAAGCGTGGGAGCTCAGCCGGCGATGGAGTCTGCCGGCAGCAGGTGGTGGCCGCCCAACATGCCGCCGCACGAAGCGAACCCACCTGCTCGGTGAGATGAAAACGAGGAAAAAAGGACGGTGAGAGTTCCACGGGAGGAGACGTTGGGAAGGAAGATAAGGTCTCTCTATGGGGTCTACACAAGCACGCATGCAAACAGTGGGGGATAAAAGATCAGAAGGTCACGTGTTATCTGGCTCATTCATCTTGACTCTGGACATTTCATTATGATCTCTATAACCCTAATACAGTACTAATCCTAACATCTAATAAGGCAAAGCTAAATTTAAAAAAACTAATAATATTGAATTCAATGTCTCCATCTTCTCACTTCCAAGCGTTGAATACATGTCTACATATTATTTACTATAATATGATATAATCATGTTTAGCATTAAAATTTTGATAGCGTATCATGAGCTTTATTATTACCCCGTAGCAAACCACTGGCAAATTAACCTAGTAATGAAAAAAAATGAATTGATATGTTTTTTGTCTTTAAAGAATCTGAAGAAAGTAAATTAAATTGACAATGCCCTCTTTTTGTTTTAGAGCTTCACTTACCCTTCTCCTGCTCAATGACAAAGCCTTTGATTTCCTGTTAAATTTGTGCTCCAGGTTGCAAAACTTAAAATACAAGGGTTCTTTTGGCTGTTGCTCCTCAATTAAATTTGAAGATACTATGACTTTTCTAAAATGTAAGAAAAGATACATATGTACAGCAGTAACAACATTAATGATAACTTGATAAGCAGTCTTGTGCTGCCAGTGCATTGTATGGGGACTGTTATTTTCTTTCTTCTATAGTACAAAATTGTGTAGTACTCTCCTCCGTATGTGTAATTGAGAGAAACATAACAGTCTTCTAGATGCTCCAGTGGATGCAAGCCATTGCCATGCGAGCTGCATGCTCTGACGCGGGCTGATGACAATGCCTTTCATTGGGCACAAGTTGTCAGTATTACGCTCCCCAAGGAAATTAGTTGTAACATTATCAAAATCAGAATAGTTGCATATTTGTCTCCTGATAATGATGTTCTACTGATCTACAGTTTTTTAATAAATATATCGACCATCGACCAGCACATGAAGTCTCATTGTACCACTGTACCACTTCTGTGTCTCAATTCCCAACAGGCACACATGTTCTGCAATTGGGGACCAATACTGAGTCTGTCCTCCAGGTGTAATTAATTACTGTCAAATTGAAGTTCCTGAAGGAAATAGTACTTGTCGATCAATCTACTTTTTTAGATCACCACTTAATAGCCTACAGTAGTTTATATGCAATACTTGATTTCAGATTATTACTCCTGCTTTAGCTTTCATTTTCCCACGAACTGTATTACATTGTTTCAGCCAATTACTATGAATTTTCTTCTTGGCTATTTTTACCTCAGTACCTTATTGAAATTTGAAATCTGGGTGACCCACTGCAATAAATGAGAAGAACTTGATTGGCAGGAAGAGAATCAGATCCAAGTGGCTGTTCAAATATGTAATTCAACTGAGAGAAAATGCTAAAATTGTGAATTTCCTATTCATGACATTAGTTCAATCCCTCGTGTACCATACCTATTTTAATCACCTGGTCCTTTCAAAAGAGAGGTGGAATGTTGAGAGGATAAGATCTTGATGGTGAAAGTGAAACTGTGTGTCGATGCAACTAATTTGTAGGATTGCAGGAAAGCAGGCGCATGCTAAATTGTGAAGTGGTTTTTACCATCTGCATTTAGTCTGAATAAAGTAATTTGCCACTTGAATGGTAACATTTCTTTGATTTTTTTTAGCTAAGTGACACTGCTTCAATTTATTCAGTATCCTTAAAAAGAATTAAAAAATATCTTTGTTATCATTTTTAGTTTTTCTTGATGAAGCTCATTAACTAATTAAATCGTCAATGCACACCCCTTCTCCAAATCTATTCTTTTACCCTTCCCCATGCTTAGTGAAGCCTTTGAAGATTTGCCACAGAGTACAAGAATTAAAAAAAAATCTATTGTGAACCCAATTAAATTTTGAAATACTAGTAGCAAGAGAAGATACATATGTAACAGTAGTAACAACAGAGTTGCATGGTAAAGGCAACCCTCTATATGGTCCAGTTGGGGCCATGCCATTGGCATGCCAGGTGCATGAGTAGCTGCTAGGCTGATGACAGTACTCTTTTACTGACACTAGTCGGAATTACTCCACAAAGAAATTTAGTGGGTAGCAGCACCTGAGTCCGGCTAGCTGTATGTTTGTTTTTTGTATTGATCAACATGTGAAGTCTCACTGTACCATTTCTCTGTCTTGACAGGCACATATACCCTGGATTTTGGGACTGACTGAGGCTGTCCTCCAGGGGCACAAATAAAGGGTGGCAAATCGAAGTTCCCAAAGGAAATAATACTTCTTCAATCGATTTTTAGCTCTTCAGATAACCAGTTCATAGTCTAATTTCTTGCCATTACTCGATTTCAGATTAGCACTCCGTACTTTGGACTTTCGTTCCGCACCGCTATTGTAAGCTTTTACCTTTCCCATGAGCTAGCTGTTGTTGCAACAAGCATCTCATTCTGCTTACCCTTTTGAAATCATTTCATGAGACTGTTTTAAAGGCATCTTTTGTTGCCCTTTTCCTAAACTGCGAAAGTCACCACTATGCCTGCTATGGCTCTATTCACATCCATAGGAACATCTTCATCTCCACATCACCCCCGTTTTGTCCAAAACAGTACATGCACATTACCACCATCTGTTCCTTGTTTCAGATGTCGATGTAGTACAGTATTATTGTATCACTGACTGACAGTCATCACATGTTGTTCCTAACTGCGGCATTCTGATGATATCATACTATCGCAGATGGTCAGCTGTCGTTATCCCAGGATACTTCCTGCCGGCAGCTGCACGCCATGGCTCGGGCACCGCGATTTCCTGGCCGCACGGGAGGATTCGTGGAAGGTGTGCACCAACCGTATCATCATGTTTTCTGAGCCATCTGTGACTATTTGCTGACAGATTCGTGTCCGTTTCTTCTCCTACCATGAAATGCTCAGCTCCTCGTAGACAGCGTGTGCGTGGCTTTCTGTGCGTTTGGATTCTTCTTTGGGGTTCTGTTTGATCCATGCCCCCTGCTTTGTCTGGCAGTAGGCAGGCAGGCAGGTGCCTTATCTCTTTACATCTTGAACCTATGGTAATTTCTCTTTTTCTTTTGTTAATGTTCTTTTTTTAATTAGTGTCAAGAACCTTGTGGACGTAATTTGTAGCCTTTGATAATTGATCTGTGAGAAACAGATTTGTGAAAATAATTTTGGCTTTTTTTGTTCATTCAGATCTACTGTTGGGCAGATGTCCACCAGTTCTGCAGATCTGAGTTCTGAATAACCGAGCCTGTAGGATTCAGCAGAGATCAAAATAACCGAGCCTGTAGGATTCAGCAGAGATCAAAATAACTGAGCCTGAAGGATTCAGCTGATTGATCAAACCAACTTTTCAGGAACGAGATGTGTTTAGATAAGGTAGAAATTTTATCTGACAAACTGCTGCCGTGGCACGGTATCCATTGCATGTTTAGTTTATAAGAACAAAACGAGGGTCCTTTGAGGTGGAAAATGACCAAACTTAAAGTCAAATTTCTCATTTCTCATTTCCTTACAGCCTTCGCTCATACAAAAGTACAAAACACATCTCAAAAACACAAGGCGGCTAAGCTAAGACTATATACACAATTCATAGATAGGTTTATCTACCCCTTGGATTCAGAAACAACCATCTCTCTCTGACTGAGTCTCTGTACAGCACTGGAAGAGCTCAAGCCACACAGCTCTCCTTTGCACGAGCTGTGCTCTTCGATCCACCCATCCCCATGAGTTTTGTAGTAGCCTCTGGTACTTGTGCATCAACTATCATCACCTGGCCTCAGACCCCTTCATTATCCTGAGCTTCTTGCATGAAGAGATGAACATGCTGCAAACACAAACACATAATGTCACAATTAGACTTCTGTTCACTGACACGCATATTCAGAATTTCAGATCTGATAAGAGCTAGGCAACATATTGGGATCCGATGACACTTACTCCCATGGCACGTCGCCGACGAGCATGAGGTCGCCGTCCTTGTCCTCGTACGCGAGTGCGTGCTGGTGATCGCCGCCTTCCGCCGCCGCCGCGGCGGAGACGGAGTTGGTGAAGAGGGCGTCCAGCGCCTCCCTGAGCTCTCTGTACCCTTTGTACATCTTTAGGTCCACCTTCCTCAGGTACGGCGCTCCGTCCATGCTCACCTTCACGTACAGCCCTCCCTGCTGCTCGGCCTTCTTCTTGGCCGCCACCGCCGCAGCCTGGAAGGTGTTCTTCCTGTACGCCCTCACCGGTGGCCACCCAACCACTTGCGCTCTGACGAAGCAAAAGAAAAAAAAAAAAGGTTAGTTCATGTTCCTCTGTTTCTGGAAGCAGGGGATGGGGGAGAGGAGGGTTGTGGTGCTCTTACTTGGTGGCAGGTGCGGCGGCGGCGTCTTGGTCGTCGGCATCGGCGGCCGGGCCGGTGCCGGAGGTTTCGGTCCTGGTGTCGTCGAGCGCGCGCTTGGCTCCGACGGAGGGCGACGGCTTCTTGGTCACGCCGTCGCTGCTGCTGGTCCCCGGCAGGCCGAGGCGGAGCTCGGTGGCGCTGAGGTTGTCGGCGTCGAACTCCATGGAATCGAAAGAGAGAAACGGCTAAAGCTGTTGTTCTTGACAGAGGAGGGAAAAGGGTGTGAACAGCTAACAGCTAGAGGATAGAGGAGGAGGAAGAGCAGATGACGAAGATGAGTTTGTGCGTGGGATTGAAGAGGTGAGACAGGAGGATTGAGCTTTGTGCGTGGTGGCTAATAGGCTATATAGGGCGTGGTTGCGATGAGGCCTTTCGCACCAGCTCAGCTGTGTCGCGTTCTAAATGGTGGCGCGCAATCGCGTGTCCCGCGGAGGGATGGGGGCGGCAGTGTGGGCCCGGGGGGACAGGTGGGCCGGTGGCAGGGCTCGGCGCCGCTGCCTGGGCCCCGGCCGACAGGTGGGGCCGTATGGTTTGGACGGGAGGGAGCTCGACGGCTGTGGGTGGTGTGGGGTGTGGGTGGGGAGGAGATTCCTTTGCCGCCGGGCCAGCGAGGCAGCGCATGTGTGGTGCGCGGCCGAGGGGGGGGCCACTTGCCTGCGGGCCAGGGGGCAGGGAGCGCGTGAATGTGGCGGTTCAAATTGGTGTGGACGAGAAAATGGATGGATGGCATGGGAAAGGTGTGGTGGGATGCTGGGAGGTTTCCCCACACGCCGACACGGGGCCTGGGTTCTTGTTGTTCTTGCTGCTACGTACTGTATTTATGTTGATCCGTGTGGCTCCCGTTATGTTCTTAGTAAAGTATAGCATCGTATATTTTTCGCAAAAAAAAAGTAGCATCGTATATGGGCGCCGATCGAGGACGATTGAAATTACTTTGTTCTTAAATCGCCAGATGAACGCATGCCATGATCTTATATATATTGAAAATGCCTGGTGCACCAGCTTAACTAGTAATGGATCACATGAGACAAAATAAAAGAAAGAGCGAACATTAGCGAGGTTGGTGAAAGGAGACGACTACAGCGACAGATTCCAACCTGGTAGGGGCAGCATGCATGCATGCATGCATCTCCGTTAATTTTGTGGGCGCCTGACTAACATTAACCCTCGTCGATCCTTGGATCGGTGGCACGATGGCGTTCGTTCGTTCCCGGTGCATGCACATGCACGTATCTGTACCAAATAAAGCGTGCGTGCGGTACTAGGTACATGCACCATGGTTGATGGGAATCTCTCAGAATAAGAAGCATCCCCTGTTTAATTTGGCCGTTTATTTGAACACGCGCAGTGTCGTCTCTCTTCATCCCAACACGCACGCGGCACGGGCAAATACAGGCCAAGCACGCCAACGTGGGGATCAAAAGCGATCGGTTAGGCTGCCGCTGAGCTGAGCTGCTGCTATAGCTCCTCCTAACCTGTCTGTCGCTGTCCCCCTCACATAGACTCTCACACGAGCGACGGAGACCGTCTACTCGCCGAGGCATCCGTCACCCATCAGGCCAAAACAGGAGGCCCCCCGTACGTGTGGATGAATAATGAAGAGCGAACAGAGACAGACCACCCACGCTCCGTGCTTGCGTGTGCACGTACGTGTGCATGGCCGCATGGGGATCAATTAATCGTACGTCGATGGGCTGGCTTGCTCTAGCTAGACTAAGGGACAGTCCCAACCCAGACTCTATCTTAGAGTCCATATCTTAGGAATTGTAGATTTAGAGTCCAAATAAGAAACCAAGTCCAAATAATTGAGTGACACATCAGCAAAAAGGCATTTAATACAAGGCTAATAAATGAGTTTAGACTTTAAGATAGAGTCTGGATTGGGACTGTCCTAAGCGAGTGTGGGTGGTGGTTATTAGCTAGGACCGGCCTTTTAGCCGGCCGCGTCGCTGTCGCGGCCTCCACCGCTCTCCCTTTCCGGAAAGGCGCCCGGCACCATCATGCACGCTGCCCCAGCACGGGCACCACTGTCTGTACTACCAACCTGTGTAGTACTGGGCACGATCGATCATTCTGGCATGCTGCGCTGGCGCTGCGAGTTCAATTAGTTTGTGCAGCTACCATAGCGGCACGCACCGACGCAGCAATTACGGCGGTCGAGCGATCGCACGTGCTCGCTGCCCGGCCGGCTGGAGGAGAGACGATGGGGGATTGGATGGATGGATGATGGATTGATGGAACCGTGTTGGCTGGCTGGCTGGCTGGTTGGTTGGTTGCGGTTTCAAAGCTTGTATCGATCGATATCGATTAGGCCCTGGAATGGAATCCGTCGTACGTCACTAGCCTTTGCTCTTGCTTGCTCTCCACGATCGAGCACCATGATTGATCCGAGCACTACGAGGCCCGTCATCTGCTTGATCTGGAGAGAAGAGAGAACGCGTCACCTATTCACATCAGGGCATCGAATGAAGAACGGCGACAACCGTACGAACACGTCGTGCGTACTTACCACGTGTTGTGTTGCCATGGTACGTACGCGTCAGAATGGAACCAAGATCGAGCGGGGACAGCGTCGTGCGTACGTACGTGTCGGTGTGTGGCCATGCATGTAGCCTTTTCCGTTCCTTCATATGCATTCTCCACGCGCTAGCGCTAGCCGTTGTTGGTAAATAAAAGCATGCACAGATTGTGGTGATGACACACGCGTGGACAACTGCGCGCTTTCCGTCCGCGGCTTCCCAACAACTCGATCGTTCAAAACGCGCGTTCGCGTCGGTCGAGCTCGCCACAGCTCGATCGGCATCGATGCATCATCCATATCCATCGGTCGCAGCTGATGATTTTGATGCGTGTATTGTATAGCACCGGCGCCGCGCATGCATCCAACGTATAGTACGTACGGCAGATCGAGGATCGATCGACTAGCTCAGGCGCCGCGCATCATATGCATACGTATGTACCCAAGCTAGGCCGGCCGGGTCCCTGGCAGCCCTAACTCCTAAGGGGCAATCACCATCTCGAGAGTGCGTGGCACCGTGGTTAGCCTTAGCCATCGCATTTGGAAAGAAGAGTGAGTTAAAGCAGTCAGTTTGCTGGATTTCAGGCTGCAACCAAGAAGGCACTGGACACCCTCTACGTAGACGCCATGCACCTGGCGGCAGCAGCAGCCAAGCTGCTCGAGCTCCATCAGATCACCTTCTTCACCGACAACCAGATCCTGGCCACAACTCTGCAACATGAAGACCTGGTGCTACATTTGTACTGATTGGAGAATCACACACCTCATCTCAGACATCACAGCACCCTCAAATGGAAGCCCCTACAGACATGTCAAGATCCAAGAGAAGCAAACATATCGTCTCACAGACTCGCAGTACAAGCTAATCAACAAACCTCGCATTCGTCATCTTGTATTTTTGCATGCTTAAACATTGCTCACATAGAACCATGTCAAGTACGACTGGCTACGACAACTACAGAGTTGTGAATACTCTGTCCTATCTGTAAGATGCCTTGATGATTAATAAAGCTACCAAGTATAGAAAAAACGAGAGAAAAAAACAAGAGGGTCATACTGTTCGAACGCACACCCCATAAAGCCTAAGGACGTGTTTGTTTCGTGAAAATGTAACGTAATCTGTTTACAGGTGGTATAGGGATACCCTTACGACTGTTTGTTTCAACTGCCACCGTAATAAGATACCACGGTATCGGATACCGCCCGTTACGACTCGATTACACCTCTCCGACCCGGTATCGGGCGATACCGCAGTCCACGCTCCCAGCGTCGCCCTTCCTTCCCCACCCTCGTGCCCACGCGCCTCATCGCCGCCGCCGCCGTGATTCGACGTCGCCGCTTCCTGTGCCTGCCCATCTCCGTCAGGCGAGCGCGTTGCTGGCGGCTGCTGCGTGCAGCGCCAGCCCCGTTTGCCCCTCTCCTTCCCCACCCTCCTGCTGACGCGCACCAATCGCCGCCGCTGCAGTGGCTCGCCGCTGTCCTCGTGCCTCCCATCTCCCTCAGGTAAGCGCGTCGCCACGGCGGCTGCTGCGTGCAGCGGCCTCGTCGCGATACAGAGTCTTGGATTTCTCGCATGTCCTCTCAATTCACTTTCTTTTCCTAACCCCTAGATCGATTCTTCCTGCATTGCAGCACCAAAAAGAAGAGACAAATCAAAAGAACTGCTAAGGGAGGAAGTGAATCTTTGGGTGAAGAGGTAGAGGAAGGAAGCAAACCGACGAGAGGTATCGCTCCTGCTACCCACCTCTTTGCTGCCGCATCGTTGATCTGTGTTGTGCTTATTGTTCTATGAACTCTTGTTTCCAACTTAAGCATTAGCATCCTTGGATGGTTTGTTTGAAGGGATTGAGTTGGATCTGTGTAGATATTGTCCACGGTGATGCATCTGAATTTTGGGTCCATGTCATACTTGTTGATCTCTACCTGTTTCTTTTTTGTTTGCATCTGATGCAGCCTCAGATTTGTGTACCAAGCAGTAATTTCTTTTTTAGGTCTAGTATTATTGATTCTATGATTTCATTGCGCAGTGAGTGCCATCTCAATTTATATATTGTCTACCAATTTATTTATAGTACTATGGCTCGCCTTCCTTTATCCACAAGAACTCGAAAAAGGAACATGGCCCTTAGGAATATGTTGACTTCCATCACTGTCATGTACTATTATATATGGTTATTACTTGCAATGGCGTATAAAAGGAGGTGCTTGAAAATTGAACAAAGGATAAGAAACATAGAACAAAGGAATGTGCGGCTGTCCCAATTAATTCGGGATAGTGATGCTACTTGTATTAGTCAGCTTCGCATGGATAGGAGAACATTCTACACTCTATGTGAAATGTTGGGTGATATTGGTGGTTTGAAGGCGACACGAAATATGTCGATAGTGGAGATAGTGGCTCAATTCTTGTATACACTAGCCATCATCTGAAGAATAGGACAATAAAAGAATTTTTCTTTCGAAGTGGTGAGACAGTCAGCAGACAATTCAACTCATGTCTTTTAGCCGTTCTAAAGCTGCACCACTTGCTACTTAAGACCCCAGAACCTATTCCTGATGATAGCACGGATGGCACATGGAAATACTTTAAGGTAATTGACTTCTCAAGTAGTTTTGCTTTTCAAGAAAAAAAAATCCTAACTGACATGTAGTTTCAAGTATGGAGCAATAGAGGTCATGCTTAACAAAAGTGGCTTTAGCTGGAACGATAATACTAATATGCTGCAGTGTGAGAAAACACAATATGATACACATTGCAAGGTATATTTGTTATGTGAAGATATTTACATACTTCATCAAATATACATTTTATCGCACTGCAAGTGATTGACTTTTCATCTTTTTGCAGTATCATCCTGAAGCGAAGGGCGTATATGGCATTGCTTTCCCTTACTATAACACATTGGCTGCCATATATGGGAGTGACATTGCTACTGGCGAAGGCGCAGAAGGACTGACTGAAGCTGTTGGAAACTTAGGGCAAGAGCTTGCGAATGAGCATGGTAATCATGAGGAGATAGAGGAGGATAGGATGTATAGAGAGACACTCCTGTACAGTCCACTGATTCAGCCTCATCAAGCTTTAAGAAGAGGAAGATCAATAGAAAAGGGAAGGACTATGGATCTGTATCAAGTGATCCTCTTCTGGATATGCTAACTGAAGTACAAGGTGACCTTAAGGGCGTGGCCAAGAATGTGGGAAAAATGGCAGAAGCAATGGAGCGTGAGGCTGCCATTCAAGAGAAGGTGATAAATAATGATCCCCAACAAACGTTGAGAGAGAAGGCTGTAGCAGAACTCCGGAAGCTTGGGTTACCGGCACTGAGCAGATCAAAGCTGCTACTGTGTTGTAAAAATGCCAGAGCAAATGAGCATGTTGCTAACACTCGATGAGACATTGAGAGAGAATTCATCCTAAACATGCTTAATGGTATGTGGAATTTTGCTATCTTATTACACATGTTATTTCCTGCCATAGTATGAAAGTCTCTGGAATAGATGCTGCACAAATTGACTATAGGTCTATGCTAATTTATTTGTGCATTTCATGCCCAATTGTGCACTGTGAACTCCTTTGAAAACCAATGATGGGTGCTCCTTTACATCTGATGCTTGAACTGTTCTTGCAGCTATGGTCTGCTCTATATTCATCTTCTTTTAACCTGTTTTATAGCCAGTATAGTTTTAGTTTAACAGGCTCCAGCACACATTGGTTCAGGTTTTGATGAATTCTGCATTGGGTGGCATCTCCATTCTTTTTTAGGATGAAGGCTTGTGTACCAAATTAACCTCTACACCAAAGGGCCCAAATCATTGTGTATTTGCTATAGTTTTATTTGTTCACACTGTTTACAAAGATGCATGTTCTATGGTTGTTATTCTTTGCAAAAAAAAAACAAAACTCACACATACCTTAAATTTTATCTATTTTTTTTTTTGTAGAGGCAGACAGGAAGCAGGTAAGGTGGAACTTGATCACATTATCTAGTGAAAAACTTGTCAATAATCGGTGGTGAAGCGACGATCCAAAACTTGTCAATTTGGTTTCTCTGTTAAGTATTTGGCTTATTCTAGAGGTGTATTATCTAGTGAAAAACTTTGTCAATAATAGTAGATTCCGTGACTGTATTATCAGTTGGACTACTATGTTATTTATGCTTGGTTGAACTACTATGTTTATTTACTGTTGTTGTGTTTTTTATTTTTTTTGAAAATCGCCTGGACTATGGTGTGTGTCTAGAGCCTGCACGTTGCACGCAGCCAGCCAGCAGGGCAAACGTGTACGCAGGCAGCCAGCAACGCCAAACGAATAGTCCAATCCCTGAGCTGTTTTACGCTGTTTACCAAAACACCTGTAATGGAACTTGATATCATTACCTGGTGCAAACAAACAAAGTCCGTAAACAGTGATACCAGTCCCATAGCTCCGCAATCCATTTTCATTACCGTTACCCTTACCAGAGCGCTAACCAAACACTTCCTAAGACCAAGGTCGAGACCATCCTTATCTCTTGCTTCAGCTACAAAGGGTGTGGCAAAGGAGGCGGCCGCAGTCTCCAGCGGTGATTTTGCCTATCCCTTCCTCTCCGGTGGCCGGATCGGCGTCGGAGATGGAGGTGGGTCTGCGAATCGTTGTGCGGGTATATATAGGCTAGATAACTATTTCTAGGTCTAGTTGTGCTCACGGGGATTCTCCCTCAACAATTGGTTTAATTTTCCCTGGCGGCGTTTGGAGAGGTAATTACAACGAGAGAATAATCCCACCTCCCATTCGTTCTCGCTCCGGTGGTGGTCTTCCTCGACGCCAGGGGCTAGGTTGGTGTAGTACTTGTACTTGTGCAAGGATGTGGAGCGGGCTGCAGGGAGGGTGGGCTTGGCACTGGATCTGACCCGTCTTTTTCGTGGCGGTGACAGTCGTCATAGATGGGCGCAGTTCTAGGAGCTAGAAAGTTGAGGCAAGTCCTTGGTCGATGGGGGATTGTTGACATCTTCATCAACTTCTGACTTTCTCAAAAACCTTTGGACTATGGGGCTTCTCCAGCTCATGGTCTTGGCCATCTTCCCTTGGACCGACGAGTTTGTGTGCTACTTTTTTCTTTGTTGGATTGAATTTATCAGCCTTGTCTTATGCCTTTTGTATGTTTTTTTTTGCAAGCAAATAGAACCAGAGCCAATACAGAATGAAGTGAGCATCTCCAATCATCACATAGATATGGTTACAATGCACGGGATGTCAGGTTGCCCAGATGTGAATGCAGGGACGCTATTGGCATGGGTAATCACAGGAGAGGGGGCGTACTCTAATGCAACCAATCCAATGACACAATCTATCAAATGATGAGATGTGCTTGTGTTATACGTACTAATGAACTCCCTCTCAAATACTGACTAACTTTTTCTGAACTTTGATTCCTTTTGTAAACATTATGATGAAGAAGAAGAAGAACCAATTCTCATTTTATAGGCTACACGCCACTCTCAGCGATGTCGAGTCAGATAAAGTTGTCGATCTCATGATCATAAGAGAGAGATTATTGCTGCTATGGACCATACAATCTTGTATGCAGTTTTTTTGGGCCCTAATTGAACTGATTTGGTGGATGCATCATTTTTATGCATGTAGTTAGATCTAAGTGTAAGCATTAGTTGGTGGTTTGGTGTAGTTCGGTCCAAGTCTCCGACCATTCCAAGCTGTATTTGCAGAGTGTTCTGGAAGTTCATCTTCCATTCAGGGAGGGTGTTGATTCTTAAGTAACATATTAGCAAGTGACAATTATATGCTTATATGACGGTGAGTGATATGAATTAATGTGATGATTTTCTAGAAAATCTTCATTCATTGATCACATTTAAATCATTGTTGGATAGGATGCCGACTAAGAAACTACACCAAACCACCAGCTGAATGGAAGACGTTTCCAGAAAATCATTACACAACTCCTAAACTTTAATGATAAGGAAGTCGCTAGCTAGTTATCTTCGTTGAAAGTCTAATGGATCAAAATTTAGTGAGGATAGCCATGTACATGATTAACTAGTACTTTTATAATACCATATTTTAAAAATATCAATTTTTTTTAAGTAGTGATGATGATATTTTTTTGTAAGAATCTATCTGAACCTTCACTTAAAGAAGCATATATGTAAATTCTAGAGTAAAGTAGTGATGACGATATTTTTTCTGAAAATATATTTTTGTCTACAACCTTCATTTAAAGAAGTATATATCTATTTGGTTTTAGTAATATCCCTACAATATTAATTATTTTAAAGATAAAAAATGTTTTATGGTGAAAATGGGCATATTATAGGTAATAATTAAAAAAAATAATTTAATATTTTATTGGGATTTAGAACGGTCGTGTTTGCTGCATGCACCACCCTTGTTGCCTATCCATTGGCACTAGCGCGTTGGTCATGCATCAACGTCGTGCACAATGTCCTACCATTTGCTTCTCATGCTCATGGCGATCGCTATCCACACCACAGTCAATCCGTGTGCTTTATTGTTTGCTTGCCATGCTGGCCCTACATGGATAAAAGGAAAATTAAAAGAATCAGTATCTCAAATATTGTTGACTCTTTATTTTTAAATGTTCAATCTATTCTACGCCATGTGTAGCCATTAAAAATATTCATTATACTACTTTCTATAAAGCATTAGTTTTTTTGAGAATAAGGCATTAGTTTTTTTATAATGTGGATTATGTTATTTTTTTTAATGTTTGTCTACCTTTTCTAAGTTGTTGAATTTATTTTATATTAGCGGAATCTCTCTATACTGTATCAAAATCGGTCAACCAACCCATGCAACAACGTCTGTTGCAGTTTTCTTCTACGCTAGCACAGGGTATGGATACGTGCATCGGTATCCGACTCGGATACGAATACATAGTAGAGCCTTGGAAAAATAACTAACCGATAAAAGACACCAAACTGCATTATTTTTTAAGAAATGGCAAATGTACATTGGACATTTATATTCTGGTTATATCGAGTAGTAAAGTACAAAAGAAGGAGCCCAAGGTTTTCTTATTGCCGGCGCGCGTGTGTACATTGCCGCTCGGACTGAATACAAAGGAAAGTTCCACGAATTATTAAAGAGCGCTAACCATCGATTCCTATATTTCCTAGTGTGTTCCGGCTTGAAAAGAAGGTGCTCTGCCTCGAACCCGACCCTTCCGGTGTTACAGCTTGCGATATGCAACCGACTCGGATCAGGTGGCGGCCGGGTCACGACTCACACACACGTGGAATACAAAGACCCTCCTCGTAATTCCGAGCAAATGGATCGCCATTGATGGCCGGCCCAAGGTTTTCTTATTGCCGGCGCGCGTGTGAGAGGATATAGAGATTGTATGGTACGGAGTTGCAACCTGCTTACCGTGCATCATCTCTATATCTCTCTCACTCGACCTTTTTTTTTCTTTCTTCTTCTTTTTCACAACCTGCTACGTGCGTGCCTGCATGTTCATTTCCACGCTTCTGCTTGTGACGATGTGTCGACAGTGAGACTTCCTGATGTTGCATACCGAGTGACTGACGATGCGCCTGATCTCGTCTTAACACCATTGCTGGCCTATGGGCATTCAGGCATATCCCTGCTGGCCTGCTGCACACTACCCGCTACCCTGCAGGGCAGGGACCCCGTCTCGTGCCATGGGAACCCGGGCAAAAAAGAGCGGGAGATGACCACTTCGCGCCAAACCGCACCTCCTCCTCCTGCTCGGCGCGAAACGGAATTTCCTCCGTCGTTTCGCGCCGCGGCGGTTAATATTATACTACATGTTGCATCGAAGAATTTATTAACTGAAACCCTTAATTAAGTAGACAAACTGGCGATATTCTTTATTAGCAACGAGACCTATATTGTATTATTATTATCTAAGAAAAATATTATATTATTAGTACTATTTATAAATATTTTTTTAAAATATAGATAGTCATGCAGTGAACCATGGTTTGGTGCTATACAAGCCAAAACGTTGCAGGAGGCTACGGTAGCCGCTGTGAAAAAAAGGTTATTAGACCTTGAACCAATATAAAAGGTATGTTGACCGACGGGAGGTCTTGGGTAAAGTTACCAGTGGAGATAATCACACACCAACAATGAACATAAGGGCCTTTTCTTATGAACGGAGCTGCTATGGCTAACGCCACGAAACCGAGTTAGCCAACGTCACCTATTTATTTGGAGCGCATGATAAAGTAAGTCGGAAAAATGTCTGAAAACTTATGTGGTAGAGATAATATGTGATATGAAATGGTACCAATCGCCGCACGTGTGAGAACTATCACTTGCATACCCACTAGGGTGTTGCTGTTTTTTTTCAACGTTTTCTAACTCTCACGTCATATTAATAATCTTACATCATCTATTTAACGGGTGATCTAGTTGGGATGTTGTAAACGATATTATGGCGAACAACACTATAATATCATGTAGCGTAAAAAAACTAACTATTTTTCTGAATGTATGTGGCTACAAGTGGTTTTTTTAACCAAAACGAAAAACGTCAAGAACTTAGTTATGAATGGATAAACATAGTTTCCGCATCTTAATACTATATAGAAGCCAAACTTGAGAAACAATTTCAGCCCCATGTCACCTGATTGAGTTGGGAAGAAAAAGACAAGATGTCTTTAGCAGCGTATTAATTCCCCAAGATATCTTTGTCACAATTAGTAGATTATGGTGGCTAAGAAATATACGAACATAGTGATCTGCACTCACTCTTATCCTACACCGCGAAAAATAAGATATTTATCTTTTTTTTTGATGAGCACAACATGAATCGACAATAGATGACACAAAAAAGAAACATGGCCTCCAACCGTAGAATTTGAGACTATGATGGATCATCAAACATATGCTCAGACGAGTTGACAGAAACAATGCGACACTATCTTATAAGTTATTAGTTCTTAATCTACATGTTCATACTTGATTGTTTTTTACAATTACAAAAGAAAGGATGGTTATTCTAGTTTATTTTCCTTGAACAAGCTGCTCTACTTAAATACCAGATAACTCGGTCCATGAAAGGCTAAGAAACAAATTTAAGCGAGAATTGAAAAGCAAGATGCTTCGAGATATTTATTATCGTGATCGAACAATATATAGAAGCATATCTGTTCTTATTGTTACCCATTCGGAATAGAAATGCGGAACAAGAATTCACGCAATGGACAAAAAAAAACCGTTGAACATCGCGCTTACCAATTGGATTTTAAACATGGTTAAATTTTGTAAAGAAAATCCTTCACACCCTGAATGAGTTGGCAGAAACAAAGCGAGCCACCACTTTATTACTCTCATCTACTCCCAATCCCTGCTTGGTTATTTTTTGACAATTTCAAACACAGACATTAATCTGGAATGAAATCCTAGCAGAAGAACCCCAACAAGGCATCAACTATAATCCCTTTCCAAAAAAACCACCCATCCTACCTCGTCTCTTTTGGCAACCAGACAGACCCCCCCAACGGCCCGTCGCCCCCCTCGCTCGGCTTCGGCTGGGTGGCAAGCGCGCCCGTGGCCGTGGGAACCGGAAAATTTTGGGATTTGGCGGCCACGGGCGCCCCTTCTCCCGCCAAAAGCCTCCCTCCCAAACCGGGGCGGTGACCGGAGCGGGAGCCTCGCTACAAAATCCCACGCGCCCCGACGCCTCCCTGGTTCCGTTTCCGTTCCCCCCTTTCCGCCCGCCCGTCCGCCTTGTCGCCTTGCTCCGCGCCGCCGCCGCCGCGAGAGCGAGGCCCCGCCCGGT